>JAESVK010000172.1:795904-818248 GCA_017140935.1 Hamamelis virginiana | reverse complement strand
ATGCAGAAAAAATGCTGAATGGATCAAAATTTCAAATCTCTCTCTCAAACCGAATAATGTAACAATTGATGTAACTTATCATGCAAATTGTGATGTTGAGATTTTTTTCTTTTGGGAGGGGGGTGTTGAATTTGGCTAAACAGTATAAAGCTATCCTATCTCGTCTCTTGAATAGTAACAAAAGCAATGTGATGTTGAGATCACGTGGTAAATTTACAAGGAATAAAATTATTATTTTCCACTAAATTATCCTTAGTCGCAATCTTGACTAATTTGAATCTAGCATCTTGAATAATTTGAGAAGTGCACTGCTAGATGATATCAACCTTTGAATAATTTGGGAAGTGCACTTTTGAAACTTGCTAGATGCATGATAACAACCTTTTTCAATTTTTGAAATGAAAGATTGAATGGCAAATGCGATTAAGGACACAATGACTGAGGGGGACTAGAAATTATTCGGTGTGCCAGTTATATATAACCTTCTAGACACACAACACCCATCATGTGTCTATCACGTGATATATAGTGCTATGTGTCTTAGGAGGTTATATATATCGGGCATAGTGAATAATTTTTTGAGAGAGACTTGGAAGAAGACTGAGGGTGACTGATCAATTTATTTTCAAAGAGAAAACGTACAAGACTTTTTTTCTTTTTCTTTTTTTTATATATAAATTTATAATTTTTTTTTTTTTTTGTGAAATTTATATTTTGTAAAATTATCGTTAAATTGCATGTCGTCTCATACAAGTTTCATTTACAACATCAAGTTACCGGAGATCAAGGGTTATTTTATTGATAAGATATGTGAGTTTATGAATCATATTGGTTAATTATTAGTATCTAATCAATATAATATTTGGCATATATTTTATAAATGAGAATGATATTTAATCCAACGACATGCCCAACAAAATGTAAATCACACAAAAAGTTACTGGAAGTGAAAAAAATTTGTGTATAAAAATTATATATTCGGACCCCATCTCATATATGTGTATATATATAATACTATGCCATAAGTGTGTCAATCTTGATAACCATTTGGTGACGGACGGACAAACACGAATAAGAAAAAAGCTACATCACCCACATATTTCATCCATTTTTTTTGTTACCATCCATCTCATGTGTACAATCATATTCATCATCTTGAAAAAAATAGAAATGTTACTTTTATTGATATAAAAGACACAATATATGTCAACTATATTGGAGCATCTGTAACTGATCCTGAAGTAACTGAAAATCCTGATGCAATCAGGACTCTAGCTAATGTTGAAAACTGTTATCACATATCATCCACAACAGAAGGAGTCCCATAAATCATGGGATTTGAATTTTGAATTTGAATTTCAATGTATACAGTAGATAACTCTCATTGTATTATTTATAGCAACTGATGTACTCGTATTACTCAATGAAAAATCAAAACTGATTTTCATCCTATCCTAGCTTAGATTCTACATGGTATCAGATTAGCCTCTCGACCAACGTCATTCTCCAAAGCACTCCTTCTTCATCATGTCAACCTCTCCTGATGCAATCACATCTGATGCTCAGCCCAACCAATTTCCTCTCTTTAATCCCACCACATCTCTCAATATCACTAAACTCAGCCGCACTAACTATTCTACTTGGAAGGCTACTATGCTTCCATATTTGAAAGGCCAAAAAGTTTTTGGCTATCTTGATGGTACCCTCAAACAACCATCGAAGGAGATCACTGATGCCAATGGCACAAAGCCTCCCAATCCTCTGTTCGACACTTGGGAGACTCAGACAATTTAATTCTTAGTTGCCTTAATGCTTCTCTTACTGATGAGGTTCTTGCGCAGGCTGCCCACTGCACCACTTCTCATGAGGTGTGGCTAGCTCTTACTTCTGCATTTGCTTCTCAGTCCAGGGCTCAAGTAATTCAAATGCGGTCTCAGCTTTCTACAGCCCGCAAAACCAACCAGACGGCCAGTGAGTACTTCATGCACATCAAACGCCTAGCGGACAATCTTGCCATTGTTGGACAACCCCTAAAATGTGATGATATCATCTCCTATCTTCTCGCTGGTTTAGGGCTTGAATATGATTCCCTTGTAACCACTGTTTCTGCTCGTGATGACTCGCTTACTTTGGAGGAGGTCTATTCTATGTTACTTACATGTGAGGCCCGAATTCATCATCATTCACAGTCCATTCCTATCTCTCATGTGTCGGTTAACATTGTTGCACGACAACCAACCTTCTCTGGGAATCGTGGCCATGGGAATTTCTCAAATGCACATACTAGGGGACGTGGCTTTGGAGGCCCATCTCGTGGTTCTAGTAGAGATAATTATTCACCTCGTAACTCTGATCTCTGGTGCCAATTACGTGAAAAAGCTGGATATACTGCCTCTAGATGTTATAAGCGCTATGACCCTCATTTTCTACCACCACCTCCTCGCCGAAATGCACAAGCCAACCTCTCCACCCACCAAAATCAGCAGCCAACTGACCAAGAGTGGCATGTTGACTCTGGAGCAACGCATCATCTGACAAACAACTTTAATAATCTCAATATCCGTGGTGAAGAGTATGTTGGCACTGATCAAATTCAAGTAGGTGATGGTTCAGGTTTGTCTATAACTCACACTGGCACTGCTTCTTTACCCACATCTTCAAAATCCTTTGTTCTTGATAAAATTCTTGTACCTCCACGAATCACAAAAAATCTCATTTCTGTTCAAAAATTTACTCAAGATAATAATGTTTATTTTAAGTTTCATAACACTTTTTTTTTATTTATTAAGGATTACTCGGGGAACGTCCTGTATAAAGGTCCTAGCAAAGATGGGTTGTACTGCTTTTCACAGCCTCTTCAACAAATTGTTTCTTCTACTTTCGTTGGTGTTCTTATTTCCATTTCTGATTGGCATCGTAGACTCGGACACACTTCTTTTCGTACTGTCAACCAAGTGTTGAACTCAAATAAAATTTTTGTAGAATCTACTAAACGGCAAACTGTTTGCCCTGAATGTGAGATGGCCAAGAGCCACAATTTGCCTTTTTCAAAATCTATTAATCATGTCGCTCGACCATTACGACTTATTTTTTCAGATGTATGGGGACCTGGTTCTGTTATTTCCATTTATCATTCACGATACTATGTTTGTTTTTTGGATGATTGCACAAAATTTATTTGGCTTTTCCCACTCAAACAAAAATCTGAAGTCGAAAATATTTTCCTTCAATTTCAAAAATATGTTGAACGGCACTTTGATACCAAAATTAAAGCTGTTCAAACTGATTGGGGTGGTGAATTTCGACGACTAAATAATTATTTCAAATCTTGTGGCATCTAACATCGGCTTGCATCCCCTTATACTCATGAACAAATGGGTTCGGTTGAAAGGCGTCATCGTCAAATTGTTGAAATGGGTCTTGCCTTATTAGCTCACTCAAATCTTCCACAATCGTATTGGGAAGACGCCTTTCAAACGGCAACCTACATCATTAATCGTTTGCCTACAAAAATCTTGAACAATAAATCTCCTTTTGAAAAGGCATACAATAAAAAACCAAATTATGGTTTCATGCGTATTTTTGGGTGTGCTTGCTGGCCTAAATTACGACCATATAATCGCCATAAAATAGATTTTCGCTCAAAAACATGCATTTTTGTTGGTTATAGTCTCTCACATCAGGGTTACAAATGCCTTGACTTATCTACAGGAAAAATATATGTGTCTCGGCACGTAGTCTTTGATGAGTCTTTCTTTTCGTATAAAAAATCTAAGTCCTCCACCAGTCATCCTCATTCCGAAACAATTTCCCTACCCCTAACTTTGAGTCCTGCACATCCACTTCCACAAACATTGCATGCAGGTAATGAAGTTTGTCAACCTACTTCTATGCCACTTGTCCTTGATCAGTTGCCAAATGACTCTACTGCAGCACAACAGCACACAGATCATGCAAACACTCCAGACCCGTATGCTACTTCGAATTCAGTTGTTGTTGATATCCCACACATCCCTAGATCACTTGACACAGCAGCCACTATCCAGCGCATGACCACGAGATCTCAGACTAATAGCCTCAAGACTAAAACGCCATATGTTGGGTGTATTAAGTATCCTCTTCCACGGGTACTTCTGGCAGAGATAAACTCCTTACATGTTGAGCCTAGCTGCTTCACGGAAGCATTCAAATATTCTCATTGGCGTGACGCAATGCATACTGAGTTCAACGCACTAATTCAGAATGGTACTTGAGACTTAGTTCCGCCACAACAAGAGCACAATCTTGTGGGAAACAAATGGGTCTATCGCGTTAAAAGAAATGCTGATGGTAGCATTGAACGTTTCAAAGCACGTCTTGTGGCGAAAGGCTTCCATCAACAAGAGGGTGTTGATTTTACTGAGACATTCAGCCCAGTGGTAAAACCGAGCACAATCCGCCTGGTTATTTCTCTTGCAGTCTCTAATCATTGGTCACTCCGCCAATTGGATATTCAAAACGCATTTCTTCATGGTTTCCTTCAAGAAAATGTTTATATGCAACAACCCCAAGGATTTATTCATCCAGATTACCCAAACCATGTGTGCAAATTGAAAAAGAGCCTCTATGGTCTTCGGCAAGCCCCAAGGGCTTGGTTTTCTCGACTCACCGATCAACTGCAGCAACTTGGTTTTGAGGGCTCTAAAGCTGACACATCTCTCTATACTCTTCAACGAGACAAACTTCACTTAATTATCCTCATTTACGTGGATGATATAATTGTGACTGGCTCGGACACAAAGGCAATTGATTAGCAAACTGTCCATGGTTTTTCCAGTAAAAGATTTAGGTCCATTATCTTTATTTCTCGGTGTGGAAACTGTACGCGATGGTGATGATTTATTTATAACCCAGCAAAAATATATTGTTGATTTGCTACGAAAAGTAAATCTTGACAAAGTGAAACCATGTGCAACACCCATGTCCACCACCTGTCATCTTTCGAAATTTGAAGGTTCTGATTTTAGTGACCCTCAGCTCTATAGAAGCACGGTTGGAGCTTTGCATTACCTTGGGTTCACGCGTCCGGATATTGCTTACAGTGTTCATCGTGTAAGCAAATTCATGCATCAGCCTAAGGATCCTCATTGGCAGGCGGTGAAGAGAATACTCAGATATCTCAAGCAAACCATATAATTTGGTCTTCGCTTCTCTAAACAAATTGATCGATCTCTTCATGGATTTAGTGATGCAGATTGGACAAGTGATAGTGACGATCGCAAAAGTGTTGGTGCGTATTGTGTTTTTCATGGCCATAATTTAATTTCGTGGAGTTGTAAACAACAGCAAACGGTCGCACGCAGTAGCACTGAGTCCGAATATAAATCTCTATCCAACACAGCAGCGGAAATTCAATGGACTCAATCCGTGCTTCATGACTTAAATATTTCATTACCTAGTTGTCCAAAGCTCTGGTGTGATAATATTGGTGCCACATATCTCTCTTCTAATCTGGTGTTCCATGCTCGGACTAAGCATATTGAAATTAATTTTCATTACGTGCGCGATCAAGTACTCTAAAAGAAACTTGAGGTTTCATTTTTATCATCCAAAGATCAGTTGGCTGACCTTCTTACTAAAGCAATGAATGCTGCTCGTTTTACTCTATTACGTGCCAATCTTCAAGTGCAAGAACTACCCTTTCGATTGCGGGGGGATATTGGAGCATCTGTAACTGATCCTGAAGTAACTGAAAATCCTGATGCAATCAGGACTCCAGCTAATGTTGAAAACTGTTATCACATATCATCCACAACAGAAGGAGTCCCATAAATCTTGGGATTTGAATTTTGAATTTGAATTTCAATGTATACAGTAGATAACTCTCATTGTATTATTTATAGCAACTGATGTACCCGTATTACTCAATGAAAAATCAAAACTGATTTTCATCCTATCCTAGCTTAGAATTCTACAAACTAAAAAAGTCGGAATATATATATATATATATATGTGTGTGTGTGTGTGTGTGTGTGTGTGTGTGTGTGTGTGTGAAATAGTAATATTGTTGGAATAGGCATGTGAAAAGTATGAATATACATCACCCACATATTTCATCTATTTTTTACCATTCATCTCATGTGTATGTATCATATTCATGATCCTTAAAAAGATAGAAATATTGCTTTTATTGATACGAATAACACATCATATGCCAACTAGAAAAATGGAAATAACGATACGTGCCTTTTTTTTTTTTTAATTTTTGGCTTCAATTCTCCAAACCATGTATAATTCTCAAAATCAAGACTCTAACTGGACACCCTGTCTTTAGGTAAGGAGGAGACAATGTCAAAATTTGATCAATTCGTGTGATGCACATGCTCCTAGTATTAGGTATTAATACGCGTTTATGTACTCGAATTCGAGGTATTTCTTTCCGATAGTGAAGATATATGCCACTTAATTAATTTACTATTGTTGCATAATATATAGAAAAAAATATATATATTACCAAATCAAAACTTTAATATCCCCATATCAAATTTTATGGTAACTAATGTGACATACCGTATCAGTCACTCGTGTATATTATGCTATAAATCAATTATTAATAAAACATAATTTGAAATAAGAAATACTAAGACCATCTCTCTCTTATCAAATGAATAATGTGAATTTCTACCCAAAGAAAAAAAAATTTTGAAT
This sequence comes from Hamamelis virginiana, assembly GCA_017140935.1. Classification (NCBI taxonomy): domain Eukaryota; kingdom Viridiplantae; phylum Streptophyta; class Magnoliopsida; order Saxifragales; family Hamamelidaceae; genus Hamamelis; species Hamamelis virginiana. The sequence goes on along the minus strand of JAESVK010000172.1, from coordinate 811,561 downwards.
GGTGTGAATTGATCTATGCTTTTAGAGTGGTGGAACTAGATTTTTAAATTTCGACTAGTAAAAAGGAAGAGCAACACGTGTTGAGATTTTATTTTATTTTATTTTCTTGATATTATGTAATAAATTTATGAGGAAAAAACTATTCCTTGCCACCAGACCATCCTTGATTATTTGAGGATCAATGATGCACTTTTGAAACTTGGCAAATGATTCATGGAGCGAAGATCTTCTATCCCATTTTTTATGTACCGCTTTCTGTCCCTTTCATAAAAGTCCTTCTTGAAAATATAAATATAAATATAAATATTTATTAAAAGGTTGAATTTTTAAAATAAACTTTTATGAGAGGAGACAAAAAGTGATGAATAAAAAGTAAGACAGAAGATCTTTACTCCGATTTATGCATGTGTTTAAAAAAAAACAAAAAATGTACAAAGTGAAATCATCGCAGCCGGTGGGATCCAACTAATTAACCGACCAATAAATACAGCAAGGCCAAGTGTCTAAAGAGTTCAAATTCCTTAAGATGCCACCATGTCATCAACCATTACGTCGTGATTCTTGGGTCCCACTTTAATATTTAGGATAGAATTGCAATTTAATCCCTCAATTATAATCAATTTACACTTTGCATTCATGTAATTTTAATTTAAGGTAAATTGATATTTTGATACCATCAACTTTGAGATGAATAATAATATGGTTCTTAAACTTTATTTTACTCGATTCTGTCCAATTTTTTTTAATGTTGTACAAATATAAGATATTAATTGACGGAATTAACATTTCATCTGTTAAAATTAATTAATGTTATCTGGATTACTAACGGAATATATATTAACTTATTGACAGTGCAGTCAGTAACCATCAATTTTATAATGTTAATTTCATAACTAAATACTCACAACTTTTATTTTTTTTTGACTAAATCGAGTAAAAGTAAAGTTTATGACTACACTAGCATTTATCCCAAAATTGAAGGTACTAAAATGTCTTTTTTTTTTTTTTTTTTTATAAATATATTAACCATCTATAGTTTTTATAGTTTTGATTATGATAACATCATTCTATAAGTTGAACAATTTGATTCTTTGAGTAAAAATTTATGTTAAATCTTTTATTTTTGCATAAATTATTTATCTTAGATTGTTAATATATTTACAAACATATTGATAAAATTTCACAAATTTTTTCTATATATTTCAATATTTATGAATGATTTTTTACGATATAATAAGTACAATTTACAATAAATAAAATATATTGAGAAAAAACACAAAACTTCACTAATATACTTTTAAAATATATTAACAATTTAGAATAAATTTTACATTCAAAAATAATAAATTTAATACCACTTTTCAGTCAATTAAATCAAATTGCTTACTGATATAACGATGCAAAGTACTAGAAATCAAAATAATGGGGACTACTGCATTCAAATTAAAACTATAAAAATATAAAATGTAAGTTAGTTATAGTTAAGGGATTCACTTGTAATTTTTCAATTTTTTTTAACGTGTGAACTTATCTTCACAGCCGAAGTTTATCCGTTTATGCATATCCACGTGGCTCCATTTTCCACTTTTGAAGTGATTTGTCACGGACACAACCTAGTTGCAGGCAATGTGGGACCAACCTGCTGTCAGCTCCACTTCTACCGTTTAACACGCTGCACGCAACCAAGCGTTATCCATTTCATCTCTCTCACGCCGAGTCAACCCCGTTTTGTACGCATTTTTTTGTACGCATAAATATCCATTCCTAAGCCATATTTTAACTATTTCTTAGTGCATTAGACTGCTATAAAGTATGATTGCTAAAATTTAATATTGGTATTCAAATGAATGACTACAATAAGTAAGTATTTCGTAGGGTTTTAATATTTTTTTCAGAAGGTTAGGGCTCTCAGTAAGATGTAACCCTAGTAGTAAAGAGGACTCCACTGCCACAGGCTCACACACTGAGTATATGATTTTAGTATCTTATAGTTGTATTTTCTTTGAATATATGATTTTAGTAATGATACAAGTTTAGCAAACTTTACATGAGTTTCTATGAAATTAAGAGAAAATGGAGAGTATTTAAATATTTAACACAAAATTTTTGTAAAGATCCCAATATATGAGGGCTTTCCAAAATCTCAAAGTCGGCCAGAATGACAACTGCCATTTGTTGTAGGGAGTGTTTAGTTAGAAAGTAAAGGGAAACGTGCCAAAACATAGCAATATACTGAAGTATATTAATGTCAAAATTCAATATTAATGCTATTTAGAGTGCCAATTTTTAACCTCTGATGACATTAGAACATTGTAAATGCTCAAATTATGTACACCTGATTGCCTTAGTAAATTTTATGCCCCTCCTCTGTATGTCATGCTTGCAAAAAAATGGTGATATTTTGAAGAACAAATAAGTTGCATATTTTCACAATGACATATTTCAAAAATTTATCGTCAGATCACTATGTTTTTTTGCAGGCATTACATACAAAGGAGGGGTATCTAATCCAACGGTCAGTTTTACGAACTGTCATTTAAAATTGGCCATATGAAACCGACCTTACGTAACTTTAAGTAAGGCCGGTCTTAGGGATATTTTTTATATATGGTACAAAATAAATCAAAAGCCTTGTAGCTGCTTTTTGTAATATTATAAATACAGTGCAATGCTGCAAATGAAAATTTATTTACAATAAAAATTATTATAGTTAATTATATGTATATAATTATTAAATAATATATTTATGCATATCATATATATCGAAAAATTATAAATTTATAATAATCAACAGTTAACTTTTCAGAGAAACTAGCTAGCATGGAAGTCTAGGGCGGCATAAAATTCCCACTTACATTTAAGTAAGGGAAAAAAGGTAAATGGATAAATATTAACTTGTAAATGGATAAAATAAGAGGTGACAAGAGAGGGAGAAAAGTACTTTTATTTTGGATAAACGTAATCCACGTGACAGAGAATAAAGTGTAGCAACCGCCCTTTTCAAGCACTGGATTTGAGTAATTAATGGAGGTGGGGGAGAGAGAAAGCAAATTAAAGTAAGAGAAACAGTATACAAATTCAGTACCGTCAGATCAGTATGATTTTTGGCATATCTGCTATGCATAGAAGAAATATTGAATCTAACGTGGATTTTTCAAAACATCTTATTTAGAGCATCTCCAATGCAAAAATCATATTTGGCATCCCAAAAAGCACTAGTTGATGCCAAATTCTAAGTCCATTTGGCACTTTGAGATGCCAAATTTGGCTTTTTGGCATCAAGAAATGCCAAATTTGACTTTTTTGGCATTCCTTGATGCCAAAAAGCCAAATTTGGCATCCCAAAGTGCCAAATGGGATTATAATTTGGCATCAACAAGTACTTTTTGGGATGCCAAATTTGACTTTTGCATTGGAGATGCTCTTATATCGGCCAAAAGGCCAAATAAAAAAAGTTCCGCGTCATGCATGATTCGCAGCCAAAGTCTTCCCGTGTGCAACATGGTAGCCGCTGATTGCTGTGAATGGAAACGACGTGATCTCTACCCGTTTTTGCTACAAAAGTTGCAGGATCCTCTCCACTGCTGCCACTATAAATATCTCATAAACAATTCCTCCACTTTGCAAATTCTCCATAGAACATTCTCAGAGAGAGTAAAAATGGCTGAGTTAGAGTTGATTCCTGGTTTACCTGAAGAACTCGCCCTCGAGTGCTTGACTCGGTTACCTTACACAGACCACCGAGTCGGCACCCGAGTTTGCCGGAGATGGCGAGAGCTTCTTGAAAGTAGAGATTTCTACTACCACAGAAAACAAACCGGCTATACCCATAAAGCAGCTTGTCTTGTTCAAGCCCTTCCGGTTCGAGTTGGGTCCGGGGGAGATGGGGTTAAACCGGTTGGACCGCCGTCTTATGGGGTTTCCGTGTTTGATCCGGTAAGTCTGAGTTGGGACCGAGTTGATCCGATTCCGAAATACCCAGATGGGCTTCCGTTGTTTTGTCAGATTTTGAGTTCTGAAGGGAAGCTTGTGATAATGGGTGGATGGGACCCGGCTAGTTATGAATCGGTGAGCGACGTGTTTGTGTACGAATTCACGACTCGGAGGTGGAGACAAGGGAAGGACATGCCGGGGAAACGGTCGTTCTTCGCCGCCGGTGAGTTAAACGGACGGATTATTATCGCCGGAGGTCATGATGAGAGCAAGAACGCGTTGAGTTCAGCATGGGTTTACGATGTGAGGAAGGACGAGTGGAACGAATTGACTCGGATGAGTCAGGAGCGAGACGAGTGTGAAGGTGTGATTATCGGGTCCGAGTTCTGGGTCGTAAGCGGATACGGCACAGAGAGTCAAGGGAACTTTAATGGAAGCGCTGAGTCGCTCGAACTCGGAACGGGTCAGTGGAAGCGAGTAGAGGACGCGTGGGAAGGGGCAAAACAGTGTCCGAGGTCGTGTGTGGGTGTGGGTAAGGATGGGAAGCTGTTTTGCTGGACTGAGTTTGACTCGGCAGTCCGAGTCGGAGCTTGCGCGGTCGAGCTGGGTGACCGGACCTTGGTAACCGGGTCGGGTTACCAAGGTGCACCTCAAGGGTTCTTTTTGGTTAACACAAATGAAGGTGAAAATGGTAAATTGAGAAGTTTGGATGTGCCTCATGAGTTCTTAGGATTCGTGCAATCAGGTTGTCATATGGAGATTTGATGACAAAAATCCTACTACTCAATTATGTTCCAAGTTCCAACGTGGTACTCGATGTGCTGGCTCATGCATGGAAAGCTGATGTGGCAATGATTGATTGGCCATTAAGTATAAAAATTATAGTAATAAATTATTATGTGAATCGGATAATTGATTGAGACAAAATGCAACGTTTGAAAGTAATACGAATTTTCTTTCAATCCAACATCGGTGTATGTAAAGAGAGTTTTTGGGTTGTGCATGGCGATTATAGCTAGCCATAAGAGCGTGATTTTTCTTCCTTTGAAATAGAGTGGTTTTATTTAAGATCTTGAATTACTATTAGCAGTTGTTATGTATGGAAAAAATGTATCAATTTAGTATAAATAATGTTTAATGATTCTTGGATTTTGTTAGGGTACAATATACATTAATTCATTTCATCATTTCTCACTCATGATTGACTTTCCGGGAGAGAGAGAGAGAGAGCTTATCCTAAATTTCAATATATGATCATCTGCCGGCCAATTGAGCGACCGACTGCACGAGTGAGTGAGTGTGTGTGAGTGCGCACCCACACTCCATATTCATGGATCCTAAAAATCAATCGATTGATATAAAGAATTAACATGTGCTTAAAAGGTACACCATCAAAATCCGAGTTTAGATAAAATATGATATGATTTTACTTGTCATATATTTGCAACTTGCAAGTCTGGAGAGAAATCAGAAAGATGAGATGACTAGAATTTGAGTTTTTTAGCAAGCAAATTCTAGCCATTTAATCTAGGGCAGCTTTTTTCTTTTTCTTTTTTTTTTCCCACAATAATCAGCACTGAGAGTTTACTTGTGCCCTTCTAAATACTTTCATGGATTTAGATTAATAAAAGTTTGGTCATATATGATGTGATTTTCCTTGTCATATATCAATAAGTTGGACGAGAAATCAAAGAGGTCAGATGGTTTGAATTTGCATTTTTGGGCAGTGTTTTCTTTCTGCAGGAAACTATGCAACTCATTGGGCTGTCTTATCTCTTGTATGGTATCCTCACATTGTGGCCTACTATTATGACTCATTATCCAACTAAAGGATAATGATTTTCTTCCTTTTCTCCAAAGAGAAGGCTTATATAATTTGCGATTCTATAAGGATGAAGTACTTTTCTTATCTTATTATATATATAAAAATGCAACATTGGAGAATTTTTTTTTTTTTAGAATTATTTTTGAAAAATTATATCTTCACATATTCATTTTTAGAGTTATGTTCATACCATATCTTCACATTTCAAATTTCCACAAGTCATTGCGGTAAAAGTAAAGGAATGAAAATTTTGCCAACATTCTATCATTCATCGAGTTGTTTACAAGTGATTATTAGCATTCCATCTTTTAAATCTAATCAAGTGTAATTTTGAGCTCCAAACATGATTTAAAAAATAAAAAATAAAAATAAAAATGCAAACAGATCCTAAATATAATTTCGACTTTCACATAATTAAGTCCCATTTAGATAAGTTACTACTTATTTTAGAAAGAAATTCCAACACCTTGAATAGTTTTTTTTAAGTCGTTTGCGTTAGTTTTTTCTGAAATCACTTTTGGATAACTATTTGTTCACATACTTTTAAAAAATTATGTTCAAATCATGTATTTACGTATAAAATATTTAATGATAAGTTGTTGTAAAAGTTGAGACCACCTAAATTTTGCTACAATTACTTTAAGTATGAAAATTTTATAATCCATCATATGAACTCTTAAGTTATCTAAAAGTAATTATCACACCATCTTTTAAATCAAGCAAAACTGCAAAAGTTTAAGCTTCAAAAATAATTTTAAGAAAAACTAATACAAATGATCCCTTATTCAAACCGTGCCTGAGGATTTAATCGCCAAATGATGTTGGCGTCTATCTATCCTTTCTCTTATTTAGCAAATTCTTTACTTAATAATAAATGAAAACTATGATTGATTTGTGATTGTTTTTTGGGATACTTATAGCATTACTCTTTAAAAAACCCATGATAGGAATCATTTCTTCAAATATGACTTCCATTAGCAAGAAGCCAAACGCCACCTAAATAATTATGAGAACCATTTCAGAACTGCCATCGATTTCAATCAAAGCAACAAAATAGAAACAACAGCTCGACTGTCTAAAGTTAAACATTAATTCTACATAGTTACGAACTCCCTGAACTGTAAAATCAACTTAGAATAATAAAACATTCATTAGAGCTCGCTATATTTACTGGTCCAAACTTGTATATCTCTCTCTTTCTCTGAATACATAATAAGCTTTTAAGACTTCTTCAATAACCTTGGCTCCAACTCCTGCTCCTGCTACGGCTCCTTGAACCATAAGGTGATCGTGAGTACGATCGCTCTCTGTACCTCCTCCTTCTGGGTGAAATCGACCTGTCGCAGAGAAGGAATCATCTTTTGTGAATATACCTCTCTCTTGTCCCCCCCTTTTTCTTCTTTTTCAAAGTAATAATAAATCATAACAAAGAAAATAATAAAACTGACTGCATACCTCGAGTAATGCCTTTGCCGAGGGGAAGGTGAATAATAATCTGGGCTTCGAGAATAAGTTCGTGCATAGCGTGGTGATCGAGAATACCGAAGTGGAGATCGCATGCGGTCATATGATCTTCCCCTGACAAAAATAACATGCATACATCAGAAGCCTCAAATCCCAACTTTGTAAACCATTTTAGGGTGCAGTGTCCATTCTCACACATGAGAGAGAGAGAGAGAGAGAGGGAAGCAGGTACTGGAGACCTCTTAAGTAGGCACAAAAATGATGCTATTCTTTTAAATTTTTTATATACAGTGCATAGAGAAAAGTTCTCAGCTTCCAATGCCATCAAGTGTTCATATAACTGCTAATAAAAAATAAAAGAAATCACTTTTACCTAATACGTTCTCTTGCCCTCATTTCCGCAGGCTTTTTCCTATTTTCCTCAGCAAATACAACTGTCAGCTCCCGGCCAAGAAGAACCTGACCATCCATCTGATATTTGGCTTCTGAAGCATCAGCAGGGTCTATATACTGGACAAAACCAAAGCCACGAGGCTCCCTGCACCATATAAAAACCTATTTAGAGTCACCAAGTAACATGCACAGACATAGAAACGCAAACATATATACCACATATGCGCGCTCATTGCCAAAAATCATTAATATGATCCTGATTCCAGTGTAATATGGAAGATCATGATAAGCACGATTGCTCGGCTCACACTTCATACAATTCAAGTAAAATCAATCACACATGGCAGCTAACCTTGCGAGGGGACAAAGTTTAAATGTCAGTTGAATTTCTTCAAGACTTGAACTTCTTCACAATGTATTCAAACCCAACTTCCTTCCCATCTTCATGTACATTAAGGTCATCTTGGACATTACTCTTATTACTTCATTGTTGTCTTCAACACTTTCAATGAAAACAACCAAATTCCCGTAAAACAAGATGTAATAAAGAAACAGGCCCATTGCCAAAAAGTCAGGAGAGAGAGAGAGAGAGTTTTGACTTTATTCAACACATGAACTCTACTTAAATCCAAAGAAAAAGCAACTTGACTAACTTCATGAGATTGCTTCAAAACACACAGGTATCGAAAACCATTTAAGACAATTAAAGTCATGCTCACCCAGTATAATAATCTCGTGGCAAGTAAACGTCCTTCAGAGGACCAAACTGCCCAAAAGGCCCACGAAGATCATCTGGTCTGCAAACAACATGCACTTCTTTAGTGGCATAACTACTTAGGAAGCATATATTTTTTTAATAAGTAAAAAATTTATTATTATTAATAAAATAAAAAAAGACTAGGAAACCCCTGTACATGCAGAGTGTAGAAAACCTATTCCATCATAAATTCTTTGATTCCTCTCACATTCCAAATCATCCAAAAAATCTACCAAACTCAGAGAGCATCTTTATTACTGGGATCTACACCACTAACCTACCTCTACAGAAAAGCCAATATGAGGCACCACCCAAGACAACTGAAAAATGTCAACAAAACACCCATAAAATTATGAGCCTATCTACAAGTTTGGTCAGACCAAAATTCCTCTTGATAAGTCTATCAACAGTCTAAACAGTTATTCCACATGACTGTCCACGCAAAAACAACACTTTCTTCAGAATTGACGACAGTCACAGCCTCGAAACTGGCAACCTTATTCCCCTTAAGCTCTGGACAAAACTTAAAAAAAAAAAGACTTCACCAAAAACATCCGTTAGCTTCACCCTTCACTAATTAATCATCCAGGCCCCTATCCATCTTTACAGAGTCGAGCTTATAAAAAAGCTCCATCAAACTTTCCAGCTTCCGAACATGGAAGCTCCTAATGAAAATTAAGTTCCAAGACATCTCCTTCCCCACCCAACAAACACAATCCTTCAACCAAGCTTCTTTGTGCACTGCAATAGCAAAAAAATCCACGAACTGCACCCTAAGTGCCACTTCCCACACCACACATCATCCCAAAATCTAATCTAAGCGACGTATCCCTGTTGTATGGTCTTGGGTAGAACTCAACCCCAAAAACTAGCTCACGAGGTGAGGGTGCTCTCATGCTTTATATACAACACATTACTTTCATACTAGGGCGATGTGGGACTTTGCTTCACACTCCCGTTTTGAAGCGAATTTCTTTTTAGAAGGATCAAATCCGCTCATACTAGCTTTCCAAAGTCTTACCCCAATGTCTCCTTAGCGAGCTCACTTCCTCCTTTATTTTTCGAAGGATCAAATCCGCTCATAATAACTTTCCAAAGTCTTACCCCAATGTCTCTCTAGCGAGCTCACTTCATCCCTGTCAGTAGAGTAAAACTCCAACCCATCAAGTAGCGATTTTTATAAAAATCGTTTGTAAATTGTAATTCTAGCATTTGCTCATATCAAATACAGAAGTGGGTCTACAACTCGACCTTCAAATCATATATATGTATAATATTTTAAAAATAAAAAACAAGCAACATATGGCCTTCCACAAAAACTGAACTTACTGAAGAAATTATTCCATCCTCATGTGTAATTGATGCCACGCATCATACTCTTATGTGGTGCCCGTCAAGTATCACTTTAATGTGAATTTTATCGCTCTACCATGTTATTCTTCTCGCTCTTATTCACTCTTTTACCGTAACACAAAACAATGAAATTTCATTTTGCAAAGCTTCAAGATTGAGTTTAAATATACTTTGATTAAATTGTTTCTCAACCGAATTTGATACACCCAAAAATTCAAAATGATATCCCTCAATTCACTCTCTTTTTTTTGGAATAACAAATAACCAATATTTTCCACTAAATGTTCCTTACAAGTAGGGAGGAAAAAAAACCAGCAGGGCAAAAATATTTACACATTAAAAAAAGTGCAAAAAAAAAAAACCCAACATTCATATGGCTTCAAACCCCAAATGTGCAAAATTGTTAGATGACTTCAACATTTTCAAAGTTGTTTGGTCTATTAACTACAGTATCCAGTCAATTTAGCATCTTTTAACTAAATTTTAACTTTATTGTCGCATCTTAATTCTCTTAGTAGGGATTAAAAAAAAACATGCTTCTAATTCAAATGCAAACAATACATGATTAGATATCTAAACCAAAAGCTAACCGAGCATTGCAAGAATAAAATAACATATGTTTCATGTCAAAATTTCACAAAGTCTTTGTACTTATATTTTCACCGATTCATCACTCTCCAACACCATATGTCCAAAGCCCACGATAAATTAGGTGAAAATATTAACATTTTACATTAATATGCATAAACGATGCTATAAAAAATAAAAAAATCTAAAAGTGCGTAAAATTAAGTATTACAATAGCCACTAACAGAAGGTAAATACAAATATTTCTAATGTAAATGTAAGCCCTGTGATTCTCACAAATTGAACACAATACTGCTGATATATCCCGCTCCGAAACTAATATAGTAACCATGACAAGCATAACAAGTCTGGATATATGTCGCGTAGAAAAATGAAGCGACAGAGACATTCAAGGCAAATAACAGGAGATATTGTAAAAACAAACCTGCAGTCATGGCGAAGATTACGGACCAAAAGACTGGTAGGAAGGTCTTGCCCACGACCTCCGTAGCGACTCCTAGGGCTAGGGCTCTGCCGCCTTCTGCCATAACCCCTTGGTGGTGAGGGACTGTAACTGTAGCTTCTACCCCTCATTTGCACCAAATATTGCAACCTCTGCGCAACTGAACAAGTAGATATATAAATTATTCGAAAACAGAATGCAAAGAAAACAAAACATTTTCAACCAAACAATGTACTTTTGGATATCACGTGACATGATCACTGATCCATTATTTCCACCATTCAGGACTTGATCCAAAAACACATTTGGTGTCAATAAAGCAAGTAGTTGAGCTATATTTGCACTTTTACACAATATAAATGGAGATTTAAAGGCCAGAGTCATATTAACCCAAACACTCTGATTGGTTGCCGAGAAATCTGCGGAACAACAACCCTACAAAAAAAATTCGAATTCATTTTTTATTTTATTTTATTTTTTTATATTTTTGTTGTTTGGTTATTCAATATCTAATCCAGATAATTCTAGGACTCTTAGAAGAGTTTATCTTTCTTTTTCTTTCCTCAGGCTTCTGAGCAACCAAACAATAATAAATACATAAATGATTTCCCTCGGGCTGTGTTAGTCCAATCAGAAAATTTATTCTCAATGAAAAATCAAATACAAAGAAATATCAAATTTTCCTAAAGCTACACAAAGATACATGATCAAATTTTACTCGATCTTCACAATTAAATACTCATCGAGACAAATACAGTTTCATTTTTATTTTTTATTTTAAAAAATCCCGGATGCTTTCCTAATTAGTACTTTTCATGACCATCGGGAAAACATAATAATTTTTCCTCACGTGAACCAAATAATAAATGAAACAAAATTTTTAAAAAATAATCATCTAATTTTCTTCTTTTTTTTTTTTTTTTTTGTTTTTTTATTTCTTTTCACATTTTTCGTATACTAACTGCCAACAAACCCTAGCGATCGAACATATAATCACAAAGAATATATATATATATATATATATATATATATATATATATTCGCGCGCGCGCGCACAAAATATATATCTACGAGAACATTCTACATCACCTGGAAAAATTTGCAAAAAAAAAAATTTCAAAAAAAAAAAAAAAAAAAAAAAAACACCTTGTGGATATAGAACACACGCATCCAAATACGATAGAAATTTATATATATATATATACGGAGGGATACCTGAGGAAACGAATCGCCGGTCTCTATTCCGGTGACGTAGAATATATTAAGGCAATCTTTGATTTTGTTTCTTCGAGTGGTAAATATGATTATTGATTGTATGATTATATCCTCCTCGTGTTATATCTCGCGATCCCTTTCGAGAAGGTTCTTTAACTTCTGTTTGTGGTATCGTTATGTTATCGTGTGCTTCCAGTACTATTCTTCTCAGTGAGGTTGGCGTATTTCTGACCGTTGAAAATATGAATTAACTTGAAAAAAATAAAAATAGACGAATCAATGGTCGAGGTTTTTTTGCTGAAACTTTCAAGGTCTCAAAACGCACCCGTTTTAGCTGAGAAGCCGCGAACGCACGGTTTTTTGCTGAATTGATCTGAAACGCAACTTATTGTGCCGTTTTTGTTTAATAGAACTGTAAAAAAATCATGGTCGCTTTATATATATAAATATTTTTTTTTGCAAATATAAATAAGGTGCTCGCTACCTCAATTATATAGTTCATGAGTCCAATAAAACTGATTCTTTAAAAAAAGTTATAAATTCTGAGATCTATATAAAATAAATTTGAATTAGCGAAAATGAAATAATTACAATCCTTCCTTTCTTTGAATCCATAAAATAATATTTTTTACCACATTACCTCCTTTTTTTTTTATATTGCCGGATCTATATATTTAGGTTTTCTATACTTTGATCTGCTTAGAGGCTAACATTATGACACGTCATTTAAATATATCATTTATCTCTTATTTCAGTTTGAATGATGTATCACAATTATAACTATCTAACAAAATCTAAGCATAGAAATATCAAAACTTGGGACCTAGACTTCCATACTGCAGTACAATTACTCTAATCCATAATAAGACCGTATCCACTACAGATCTTCACATCCGTTACCCAAATAAACTTTGTTTATCAACAAAAGCTGTCTCATTTCCAAACATCCTATCTTTTTTGGGGTGTATCGCCAATTAGGGGTGTACAACAGTCGATTTGGTCAGTCTATACCCTCATTATATGAACCAAACCAATCACCTCAATTTGAGGAAAATGAAAACCATTAGGGACCATGGCACTCATGATAACCAACCAAAATAGGAGATATTTTTCGGCTTGATTCGGTTGGTTTATCATCAGTTTTGATAGACGTTGATTTAGGAAAAAAAAAAAATGTGTCACAAAATTATGTCACCCAAAAAAATTGTCACTGCCAACTCCTATATTCTCTCTATTTTCAACTACTAGTAATGCGAAACCTGTTATGCATTAAATAATTTGAAAATTGTGTCACCCAAAATCAACCACTAGTAATTGGAACCTATTATGCATTAAGTAATTTTGAAATTGTGTCACCCAAAATCAACTACTAGTAATTTTCAAATAAAAACATATTATGTATGAAGTAATCCACACTACCAAGTACCAATTTCCAAAATAAGTTCCAATTGGGTTAATTCATACAACTACAATCAAACAAGCATGCATTATGCAAATAGTAGGGGTGTACATCGGTCGGTTTGGTAGGTCTATACTATCATTATATGAACCAAACCAATCACCTCAGTTTGAGAAAAATGAAAACTATTAGAAACTGTGGCACTCATTAAAAACCAACCAAATAGGATGGTTTGGTTTGGTTTTGGTCGGTTCAATCGGTCCCGGTCAGTTATTGAACACCCCTAACGCCAATAAAAAAAATATATATATTGTAATTTTTATAACCTCTTAGTTGCCAAGCCTGTAATATTAAAAAGGAAAAAACACTTAATGTCCCTAAAAATGTGTCACAGATAACATAACTAATGATACAACATTTTTTCTTCTTCCTTCATTATTATTATTATTATTATTTTCACCAAACTCTCGAATTGGGAAAAAGGAAACATTTTGGTTGATTAAAGACACAATAAGAGCATAATTTTTAGAGATCTGGATTGCTGCTCTTAAAAGAGTACCTAAAATAAGAAATGAATATGAGAAATTATTCAATACGGTGATTATATATAACCTCCTAAACACATAACACCGATCATGTATATCGCTGTAATAGTGTTATGTGTTTAGGATGTTATATATAAACGACACACCGAATAATTTCTCACATAACAGTATGTACAAGTGGATAGTGGAAAGACACCCCAGCCCAACCCCTAGAACCAAGGCTTAAAGCTAAAATTTTCCCATCAATGTCTCTACCCATTATGAACAGCTTGATCTCGGTTAAGTCGATCTTCAATCATAGATTTGTCTCAAAGAGAACAAGTATAATTTTCAATTATCAAAATTGGTTCTCATCAAGGCTCCAGTGATATCATTAGGAGGAAAAAAAAAAGCTAGAAATAAAATCTCATAATCGTTCGTCCTTAATAAAAAATACATCAAAATGGTCAACCCTAGAAGCCCTTTGGAGAAAGAAATAGAACTTATCAAGGATGTGTATTGCAAATAAGCATTGGAGCTATAATCATCACGCAAAGCAATTGCGAATTTAAATGTAATCTTTATTTATTTTATTTAATTTATTTTTTTGTAATAATAATAAATAAAAATTTAATATAATCGAAGGGTGCAAAAGGAAACATTGAACGACTCGGGTCACTGCCTGATGGGCAATCAGACCCGCGACTAAACCCGATCCGTTGCCACTCTCTGTAGTCTGTATTCTGTAACCCTCCTAAACCCTTCATAAGCCTCTCTCGGCCCTCCGTCTGCAGTGAAAAACACCCGCCATCAAATTCGCAGCGTTTTTTTTATCCATCAAAGAAAGGATTTGTTAGGGTTTATCGGAGAAGGAAACAGAAGAAAATGGCAGCTCAGAAGGGAAAATCAAGAGATGGTGCAAAGCTTCACAAATCTTCGAAGAAATCATTCAAAAACCAAAAGAAATCAAACACCATTCAGCCAGAAGCCATAGCTCAGCAAATCGAAGACGACGTCCCTGATTTTCCCAGAGGTTCAAATTCTAACCCCATGTTTGATTTCCCAGAAAACAGAAGAATTTTATTTCATTTTGGTATATCAACCAACCCCAAATCCTAACCCCATGTTTGGTTTCCTAGAAAACAGAAGAAATTTATTTCATTTTGGTATATCAACCAAACAAAATATGAGGGAAGGCTTTGTTTTATTGGTCTCTAAATAATAAAAATTTAAACTTTTGGTTTCTCTTATTTTCCCAGCAGCCAAACGTAGTGTGTCATTTTCAGTAATATATTATATTTATATTGTTTGTTTTACTGGTTTTTATGTATATTTGAAGGCGGGGGAAGTTTGCTGAGCCGACAAGAGCAAGAGGAAGTTCGTGCCGAGGTCGATGCAGAGTTCGAAGGGCAGCTGAGGGGTGCAAAGAAGAAGATGAGAAAGCCGAAGAAGAGCGACACAACGGAGGATGATTTGGGTTCACTTTTCGGCGATGGCATTACTGGAAAACTACCGAGGTTTGCAAACAAGATTACTTGGAAGAATATTTCTCCAGGAATGAAGCTTTGGGGAGTGATTTCTGAAGTTAACGAGAAAGACATTGTAATTAGTCTTCCAGGGGGTTTGCGTGGATTAGTTCGCGCTCGTGAAGCGTTTGATCCTGTTTCAGATAATGAAATTAAGGTGGTAATATTGAACATGCTTTGCTTCCACGAATGAATCTGATATATATATATATATATATATATATATATATATATATAT
>JAESVK010000172.1:770248-795804 GCA_017140935.1 Hamamelis virginiana | reverse complement strand
ATATATATATATATATATATATATATATATATATATATGCATGTGCATGTGCATGTGCAATGCACGTTTATGTAATAATTCACTTGATGAGTAAAATTATATATCTGTAAACCCTTTCACATAATAATGGGATAGAAATTTGATTCTTCTAAGCCACTACGTACCTATAAAAAGGAGTTTAGAGAGAAAACTTGCAAAATGTATTATTTTATTGATAAACTAGTTTTACACCATCTATATGTTTGAAGAATTAAAAAAAAAGTCTCTGTCCTGTCAAATGCATAGAGGCATATAATTATAAATATAACACTGATGCAACAGAATAAAATCTCAAATAGGAGACATACATTGTATAATTGTATAACTTGTCATCTTTTAAAATAAATTCATCAGTTTCTTCTAGCTATAAAGATCCAAAAGCACCTGGCATTTGGATGTGGTGGTAGAGGCTGGATATATGGTAGAAAAATGATGTAAACTGCAAACTGTGGCAAAAATTCACCTTCAATGATAATAGTGCTGTACAATAAAATTAAAAGAGATTAACTCTTTTTCTGTATGCTAAAGTGATAAAAGGGATTATATATATAGAAGAAAGAATGAGGTGAGATATGTCATTGGAACAGACTGTACTTGTCCCAAGGGGGGCACAATATTTGGGTGGTGTGGAAGAAGAGACACAGGTTGTTACGGCAGGCCTTGGGTTAATTGAGAAGAGATGTAAGTTTGTATGGGAAATGGGTCGAGGGACCATTATATATGTGGGATGCATAAATAATTTGCTTCTATATATAACAAAGGAGGGATATAAGAGCGGCGAACCGGTGGCAGGCATTTTCTTTGGGAAAAGGATAGTAACCGTATGCTTGGGAGAATGCGAAGATCCGACTTTTCGTTTGGGTTAAATTTTCAAAAAGGGTAGTAACATTATGTTGAGGGGAATGTGAAGATTACTATGAATAGGGCTATATGTGTAAATTCATCAATAAATACTGAATTAAGAAATTATATATAAAAATTATAAAATGCATTTACTTTATATAATAGTATGATAAATATAAATTATAATTATGATTTTGAGTTTTTTGATAGTCCCATATATAATTGCTGTTTAGTTTGCGTTTGCTTTTTATTTATTGTTTTTGGCATATGCCCATTTGATATTCTCTTCTATAACAGGAGGCTGAGGGAAATTTCCTTCCTAGCATATTTCATGTTGGGCAGGTGGTTTCTTGCATTGTGTTGCAACTGGATGACGATAAGAGAGAAAAAGGGAAAGGGAAGATCTGGCTTTCTCTGCGTCTTTCTTTGCTGTATAAGGGTTACACCCTGGATTCTGTACAAGAAGGGATGGTATGTGTTTTTGAATGTTATAGAAAAATGAATGCTGTACCATTATTGCCTTCTTTTCGGTGGTTTTTTGATCCTCTTGCTTGATCCGATGATCTTTAACTTTTTTACATGGCTCTCACTACTTAAGTGGACCATTAATTTGAATGGATATAAACTTATCTGGAATTATGAAAACTGCTGCGCATATTAGTTACTGGAAAATTGATATTATGATTTGCTTCAGTTTTCATGGCCATTCCCTGGTTGATGTCTTAGCGGGTTATTCTATTAATTCAAGTAATTTGGATTCATAAACTGTAGCCACCATCTATGAGCTTTGGGGAAATGCTCTAGCATAGGCCAGTCAACGAATTGTGTGATCTTAATTGTGTATTTGATCATACGATCCAATCACAATCAAACTCCTTCTGATCCTCAAATCAATGAATTGGAATGGGTATGCCCTGATTTCCCCTTTTAGTATTTACACGATTATTTATGTTGTATGTTTATGTTGTATTAGATCAACTGATTAAGTTAAGTTAGTTGATCCTTACTGTTAGGTGACTTCAAGGATTTAAATTAAGTCAGTTGATCCCTTCTGTTAGGTGACTTCACGCAAACCTTTAAAAGCAGATTTTCCATTGGGTAATAAGCCAATGGGGACATAGTTGCTGAGAGCAAAAAGAACAAGTCCAAATTCAAGCTTCTTCAAGCTTTTATCATATAGTTGGGTTATACCATATTATTAATTTGCATATCTGGCGGTAATAGAATTTGAATTCAGATCATACATATCAAAATTCTGTATATTATTGGATTGATTTCAATTTGTTGGTTTGGCCCCTCTTCTAGCCTATGATGGAGCTCTTGCTAAGATCTAAGATTTAGCTGGCTTGTTTGAAGGAGACCACCTAAAAACTCGATATTGGTATGCAACTCTATGATATATTACAGCCTTACAAATGGGCTCGCATGGAATATTTATTATGCCATAAGAACTTCATTCTTCTTCTTCTTTTATTGAACCCATCTAGATATAGAATTGATCTACGGAATTCTATGTTATATATATACAGCCTCCCAAGCGGGCTCGCTTATGGAATATTTACTATGCCATAAGAACTTTATTCTTCTTCTTCGTCTTCTTCTTCTTTTAATAAAAATTTCATTCTTTAAAGTTCTGCAGGACTTTAAGGGAGAGCCATGGAGTAGGGGTTCTAGGATCTGAGTTTCGGTAAGGGATTGAAAATAAATGAAATTATGGGCTGAAAAATAACTAGGTTTTACTCACAGACAGGTGTATTTTTTCACCTTTTTAGGGATTTAGAAAAGATTTAAACAAAGTAATTGAAGTTCTCAAAAAATTGAAACTAATTATAAATGGACTGAAAATGTCACGGTTGGATTTAGCTCTAATTATTCTGTTCCAGTTTTTCCTAAATGTTATTTTTCTTTTTGGAGGTGAAGATCACCTCCTCCCTGTCCCTTTCTCCTTAATATTTTTCCTTTCTTGTACAAAAGAGAATTGCACTTAGATGACTGTATTTCAATGTTTATTTAAATGGTAAAACTTAGGGTTAATGAAGGTGGGCGTAAATGATGTCGTACTTATTCCTCACATGACATGACATGTGTAATATAATTTGTTTTTGGCAACTAGTTTGCTTTTCAAGACAATTGAACTTACTATGATCTATGTCTAGAGCTATGTCTAGAGCTAAGTTTATGCACTATGAGAAGGCATGACCGCTTCTTCTTAAAGTTTTTGAGTGGCAAGTGCTTAGGCACGTGGGCTATTAATGAAGGTTGGGAAGTTTGGCACTAAGGGTTTGGTGCTCTCTTAGTGTTTTAGGTGTACAAGTAAGCTTACTTTACTAATTGACAGGTAGTGCTTGCTAGATGAGTAGAATAATGACTAAAACATATGAGCTTCACTTATTTTGTCTTTTTGGAAAAACTCAAAATTATCGGTATGCTTCATGATGGAGTTGAGTGGTGAAAGCCAACCTCTTGTAGTTGGAATTAAGGCTTAATAGAGTTGAGTCAATTTTTTTGATTAACAACTTCAGTTGGTGTAATATGTGGAAAGAGAAGAATAAATCCAAAGTAAGCTTTCTAAACCAAGGAGAAGAGCCGCAATTGCCTCCCTCACCCCACTCTCTTTCTTGCTCAATTTCTTATTTACTACTTTATGACGTTTACAATGAATAAGTGTATTAGAATGCTTACAGTGAATGATGTTATTGTAATAGAGTGAATTGTGGAACACTATGAAAGTCTTAAGTAATGTTATATGAGATACAACGTACGAACGCTATGCAACATATCCTATCTTTAACATGTTATATGAGGTACATGTGTGCATATACATTAGAATTCTGATAAATTAATCAATGTGTGTCCATGATGCTTGTAACATCCAATATATCAAGATATGAAGACAATAAAGCAACCTTGTTTTGCAGGGTAAGTATATGTATTTCGTACCCTTTGCCTAAGCTTGTTACCATGTGGTTTATGACTTCATGTTGTTAATGCTCTGTTGCCATCTCATGTAGTGGTTACTTTTGCTTTCCTTTTCTGAGGCATTGAGGTGTCTCTTACATGGATAATTCAATATGGGGTTGAGAACCTTGAGTTTTTCCTCACTTTGTCTGATGTACAGGTCCTCACTTCATATGTGAAAACAATAGAAGATCATGGTTACATTCTTCATTTTGGATTGCCTTCTTTTATTGGGTTTTTGCCAAAAAGCAGTTTAGCAGGTAAATATTGATCGACCTTTAAGTTTCTTGTTAGTTTGGTACTTATTTTTTATTTAACCTTTATTATGTCCTTGTATAGTTGTATAAACATGTTATTTGTCTGTTCTTTTCTTTGCACACCTTCTCCTCTTGTCGTTGTTTACCTTTATTTGAGTATTAAATTTGAATTTTGTATTATTAAGATTTAAGACTAAGAGCATTCACAAGTTTTTCTTTAGAAAGACTCAACATGAGCCAAGACAGTTCAAGATGGATTACGAAACAGTCATAGACTGCATAAGGCATAAGGTATTCTAAACTTTGTGAATGTTCATATTACGAACATCTCTAAATTGTGAAAAATATAGAGCCTTAATATTCGTGATTCTACATCCTTTCCTTTTAAAATTATTCTATTTATTTTCTTCTATAAATTTAACCTTGATACCCAATATTTGACATGGCAATCTAACATTTCTCAAAGATTAAGGCTACTGCTTAGAAACCAAATCTTCTTATGATGCTCACCCAAATGACTGAAGAGAACGGACAATGAACTAAAATATGTTTGATCGATTAGGAGTCCAGTTTGCAAAGAGCACAAAAAACTAGGGGATTGTTCGCGTCTATCATATTCCAGTTTTCTAGTCGACATTTTGGAGGGGAATGCAAAAGCCTTTTTGGATTATGAATTCAACTAGTATTGGCATATAATTATGCAAAAGACATTAAGATTCATGTTGCACCACCGATAGCTTTTTCCTTGTGTAAAAATACTCAAATCAGTTGATAGTAACAATGTCGTTCATAAAGTTTTTGCGGTGGATACAAGGAAAGTGCTAATTTGTCGCAAAAGAAAGCCAATAGGTTGCATTCTTTGGAGCATTTTTCTTGTTGGTAATTGGATTTGGGAATTCTCAAAATGAAATAATTGACTGTTTATTATAAGTTTTTGAAATTGGTACATCCATTTATAGGAAAAAATGGAACTGGAACCAGCAAGTGATATCTCAACTATTTGGGGCCTGCTTTATGAAATAAAGTATGATACATTAAAGTTTAAGTTAATTTTAGGCCTGGTTTTCATCCTGATGCCATCCCTTCATGTTTGCATGTCAAACTCCTGAGAGGCCAGTTTGTGGAAAGAGAGAGGCCTTCCATCGACCTTGGTTGCAAGCAATTGGCCGGTAGAGCATTCCATCCTAAGCTCGTCTAACCAAGGAGTAACCATTCATAATAGACCTAGACTCCACAATACTGCTATAGTTTAAGCTTTTGTTTGTTACCGCATGCTTTTTCTATTAGATCTTCCTCCGTGGAATTCTCACTTAATGCATTCTATTTGGTCACATGCTTTAGAGTTCTCTATATTGCTTCGATAGTTTCTAGCTTCGGTATCTCCTTTTCTAAACTAGTTTTTTTTTTTTTTTTTTTTTTTTTTGGGGGGGGGGGGCATTTTTCCAAATATTTTGCAGAAGGTGGGGAGAATAAGCTGAACACTGGGCAACTTTTACAAGGGGTTGTTAGAAGCATTGATAAAGCTCGTAAAGTTGTTTATCTGAGTTCTGACCCCGATGTGGTTTCTAAATGTGTGGTATGCTACTTGTCAGATCATAGCTTCATATACCTTTCTGTCGATCTGTCTTTTTATCTTGCAGTCTTTCCTCTTAATTAACTTTTTATTGTTGCACTCTCCCACAGACCAAGGATCTTAAGGGTCTTTCAATTGATCTTCTTGTTCCAGGCATGATGGTTAATGCCCGCGTACGATCAACCCTTGAAAATGGGATTATGTTATCATTCCTTACATACTTTACTGGAACTGTAAGTTTCCAGTGTTCTTTTCATGTTTCTATTTTAATTAGATTGATAGAAGAAAGAAAATGATTAAACAGACTATTAATTTGGTGTATCTTAGTTGTTTTCTCTTACATTTTATTATTTAATTTTTACAGGTTGATATATTTCATTTACAAAATTCTTTTGCCAACACAAATTGGAAGGCTGATTACATTCAAAATAAAAAGGTATTTGTTTAAAGTTGCTCATTGATTGATTGTTACACCGTGAATTGCATAGAAGTTTATGATAGGATTTAAAAAAAAAAAGAAAATTCTTTCCCTTCTGCAAATTGTAAGGATGAATCCTTTGCTAGTAAAATGGTATTTGTTTAAATGGGTAGTCCTCTTGCTGATCATGTATTCTTCATGCCCATATATTTTCTCCAATTGTTTTTATCTCACTTTTCTATTCTTCACTGATGCAATCATCTATTGTTTTGGTTTAGGTTAATGCTCGCATATTATTTATTGATCCCTCAACTAGAGCTGTTGGTTTGACCTTGAATCCTCACCTCATTAATTACAAGGCTCCACCTTCAGTAAGTTTGTTACAAATTTATGAATATTTTTATTTTTCCCCTTGATTGTTCCATGTTGTGAACAAGTCTTCCTGCAAACTGTGGTTATTTTTGTCTTCCATTATATACTCAATGCTGCTTCAATGGTTCTGAAGCAGGAGTGAAATGAGCCAAGCCAAGGCTTATGAAACTTACCTGGGGCACATGTTCTGGAGCTTTGGTTTGGTGTTGTGTTGAGGGAGATGGACAGCGTGGGTTCACCTATGAATATTGTATTCTTCTAACAATGTATAATTAGAAATTGTGCATTAAAATCTCTTTGATTACCCCCAAACAATAATGTTTTAGAAGTTAATGAGATATTATCATCAGTAAATGTTATAGCTTTTCTTTAGGTAGTTATTTAGTAATTAATAAGACATTAATTAGCAAGTAATCAGTATTATTGCTTTCAGTTAATGATTAACATAATGGTTTGCTTATGATATTGAAATGAATGGAGCCCTACTTGGCTTGGCTCAGGCTTATCTAGTTAACAAGATATACAATAGCCGTAGGTATTGGTCATAAACTCTTCTTTTTCTCTGCTCTCTAGCAGTCCTAACTTAGGATCTCTCTTAATAATGTGTATGGATTTTTGATATCTCTATAACATAATGATAATGGATTATGCTCTGTTATGAACTGACATTTTGTGTCTGATTTGCAGCATGTTAAAATTGGAGATATATATGACCATTCAAAAGTAGTCAGGGTTGATAGGGGATTGGGTATTCTGCTTGAAATTCCTTCTACTCCAGTGCCAACTCCGGCATATGTTGGTGTATGTTCATTTTGTGGCTTCGCTTATAAATTTACAATGGTCATTTTGACCATTTAGGTTATGTGCTTGATTTTGTGATGCTAGTTTTTTACTTTATATTGACTACAGATGTTTGATGCGGCTGATGTGGAAGTTCGGAAGTTGGAGAAAAAATTTAAGGAAGGGAGTCGTGTTCGTGTTCGCATTCTTGGGTTTAGGCACTTGGAAGGGCTCGCTATGGGGACTTTGAAGGTTGCTTTTCCTTTTTCCTATAAAGTTTATCCTTGTGAGGTTGTCATTTATGGTTAGAAGTATTATTATGCCTAGCTTGTGGGCTTCTTGCATTGGTCTTCTTAAAGGGTTTGGTTGGCTGTGGTTTGTCTTGCTATTTTTATTTTTATTTTGTTTTCATTCTCTTAGTGCTTTGTTTCTTTCCTTTTTTTTTTTAAATCATTTTCCTTGTCCTTTCTTTTTATAAATTATAATCAGTTTGAAAGTGCATTTCTTTTGAGAGTTTGCATTCTTATAGTAGAGAATGGTTGATTGACTCAACCTTCTGTTTTTTGTAAATTGATTGACTCAAGATTAGACCTACATTGAAATGACATCTATCATGTTGGGGTTTTTCGTACGCCTCTTTGATGAAGGCCTGTTTATTTGTTGAGAGCTTTAATTCTCGAGAATTGAGATTATTGTTGCTTGGATGGTCCTAAGATTTTTTTAAAAACTTCTTATTTTGAATGATTATCTATATTAAAAATAGACCTTATTTTGCAAAAATCATACCATATTTTGTCATTTTAAACTATTTTAAGCAAAAAATCACATATTTTGACCAAGTCACTTGATTTTTAACAATGACAAAAATGCCTCTGAATAATATTTGACGATCAATTTTTTTTTTAGTTTAAACTAATTACTTTTAGACAATTGTACCCAAAAATGAATTTTTTTGTTGAAGAAAGATGAATTTTGAACATAACATTAGGAATCTTATAAAGTTAAGCAATGAGAATTGGCAAAATTCCTCCCTGTAGAGAGGGGGAATAGAAATTCCAGCGTTTCATGGGAGTTGAGTTGATCATGGGGATTTTATCTCTCAAGAATTTTGTCGAAGGTCCAGTCAAACTTTTGTCAATTTTCGCGAATTTAGAATTCTTACTTTGAATTCCTAAGTAAGGAACAAACTTCAAATAGTCGCAAGGCTATGTAGAAAATATCTTTTCACATGAAAAAGGGCTGTTCATCCAGGCTCTTGGAGATATGTGCACTTCATTAACGTGATTATGAAGATATCACTGTAGATGAACTGCTTTTTTTATTGGTCTCATAACTCTCCTACTCCAATGCAGATCTTCTTGCTAAAGGAGGACTGCAATGCTTGTCTTCACTATTTTTAACTCCTAGTTCTACCTGAACCCCCCTTTCCCTACCTTCTCTTCCTTTGTGGAGGAGATCCCTCCGTTGTTTTTCCTTCATAACAAAATTTAGTCATTCAATAAAAAAGGAGAAATGTCACACTAGATGGCATTGGCAACTTCCCAACCAATCCTCTGGAAAACAGGTCAACACTATGTAATTAATTCTTATCACGCTAACGCTTCTTTTTTTTGATAGTTAGGAATATTTATTACGAGCAACAAAAGCCAAAAAGGTGGTATACAGAAAGAAACAAAGAATTAAGACAAAAAACAACTACCTGTAAGATTCAAAATTTGAATTCTAGCAGAGAACTTCAAAACAACAAACCAAAAAAGTGTCTTAAGGACACTCCCTAAGAACCCCAATAAACTGCCAAAAAGGCTGTGTCATGATGACGCCTTTATTACTGCCAGCCAGTAGGTAGTTGTCTTTGCTATTATCCGCTGGTTAACTTTTCATCTTCTGCTTGAGAAATTTGGTGACGATCCCACTATACTAATTGTTCAAGTCTGTACTTCTGTAGTAAATAACATTTCCCAGATTGTACATTAATTTTTCCCTCCATTAAATCACATGCCAAGTGACTGGCCATGGATTTTCATTTCCTTATGTGGTCTTAGTCCTTTTAAGTGATCAAATGGTGATGTTAACTGTGTTAGAGCCATTGTCTAAAATGTGTCTTTCTAGTATTTCAAGCGACTGGCCAGGGATGAAATAGTAAACACGTAGTAGGTGGATATTGGGGAACCTATCCTTTTGAATGTGGTAGGTGGGGTAAGCCATCACCTTCATTTTACTAGTGCTCCCCTTGGCAACATATTTTGTTCCAAGGGGATATATTTTGATGTGCATCCATTCATGAACGGTTATCTGTGGGAAATGATATTGTTTTAGCGGATGTTTTGTATTATGGTGGCTTATAGATGTATCGTACAAGGACCTCAAAATATGTTGGGTAATTTTGTTGCCCTGCCTCGCTTCGCCCCATTTTAAAATGATTTTTATTATTTGTTCATTTGTTATTATATTTTTACAGAGACCTAACCACCCTGAGGTGGAGGGGTTGGGGAGATATTTGCGTCTTTGGAAGCATTCTTGTAACTAGTGGACTGGGTGATATGTAATGAAAGGAAGTGTTTACGTTTTTTTTTAATAAAAAAAAGTAATCAAATGGAATGTTTGCATTTCATATATATGAAACAAATAAATGGTTTTAAGAGTAGTATGTTAATTGTTAATTTGGTGGCCAAGGAGGATTATACATATATTAATTTCTTTATTTGTGTTTTTGTTTTGGTGTATTTTGATTTCATTAGCTGTTATTTGATTGCTATGCAGTTTGAGGTCCCTATCATTCATTATCTGAGATAAAATACTGTTATGTTTTTAATCTTGTTGTCTTTCTGTTTTTCTCATAAGCAGGAGAGTGCTTTTGAAGGGTCGGTATTCACCCACTCAGATGTTAGGCCTGGAATGGTGGTGAAGGCCAAAATCATTGCTGTTGATAGCTTTGGTGCTATCGTACAATTTCCCAGTGGCGTGAAGGCACTTTGTCCACTTCCGCATATGTCCGAATTTGATATTGCAAAGCCTGGAAAAAAATTCAAGGTTGTTTTCTATCGACATTTCTTTTTTCTTTTTTTTTTTCTTTTTTTTGGGGGGGGGGGCGGAGTTGGTTTGATTTATTTCATTTTCTGTATTTGTTCACTAGATATTTGTGTTAAAGTGCAGATGGGTCATTCTCTTTATTGGTAATTTTGTTTCATGCTATGGAATATGAAGCTATGCGCTCCTTTTGCCTGTTACATTGTGCAGGTTGGAGCTGAATTGGTGTTCCGTGTGCTCGGTTGCAAGTCCAAGAGGATAACTGTTACGCACAAGAAAACACTTGTATGCTCTTCCAATATTGTTATTTTTCCTTGTTTGCTTGGTTTTGGTTAGTTGGATGGATGTCTTTAAACCACCTTAAAGAATTTCTATAAATTTCCATAAACAGCTCCTTTGCTGACTAGTTCAATTCCCAGTGTTTTTCTGCAATTGAAATATGTTTATGTTTTTGAAAGTCTTTGAACTAACATGAATTAGTGGTACTTCTGGAATGATCAAAATTTGACCTGCAGTATAAAACCTTGACCAAGTCTTCCTCTGCATAGCAATGTCTGTGTTAGATGCATGGAATAAAATATCTCCGATATGCTCGATATATCTCTGATATATTCGTATATATGTGGGTATCGATACAATAATAGACTCGATTGATATTTACCGATATTTCGGTAAATGTCAATCTAAGGTGGAGATTATTTTGTAGACAAGATTATTGATTTATTTATTTGCTATTTTGTAAATGATATATATTTTATATTTTTAATGTTATGTAACATATAAGTGTAAAATTTGTAGAAATTTGTGATTTATTTTGCCCAGCAGGGCACACTTTATTATACCAAATATAACATAAACTTGTCTTATATATATAATTTGCAATATTTTGATTATAAATTGTGTATTATAGTTTAATTCATTATTTTGCAGAGTTACACTGAAAATTTTCATGTTTAATTAATAATATCAATCATATCTTTAAATCGATATCGATATTTTCGATATGATCGATATATCTGTGTTTTGGGACCATCGATATGTCTCTTGATACTGATATTTAATTCCTTGGTTAGATGCCATTTATCTTGCAAAAGTTTATGCATGTGTTGGCCCTAGACAATTGGACGAGGCATTGCTGAGAGTGATTTTATTCATCCACCCTTCTATTCTCACTAATTGCGAGTTCAAAACAATATGCTTATAAAGCCTTCCGTTCCTTGTCTCATTATGCTTTTGGGTAGTTTTGTGAGGCATTTCTTCCAATATTTTTTTTTGCTAGGTATTTCTTCCAATTATTTGGTTGTTAAAGGGATTTAGTTTAACATACAAACCTATACCTCTGCATGATAAGGCTCAAACATATAGCTTCTTTTCTGGGATGCTGTCAACCACCTAGACCTTTAAACTAGTCGGGTCTTCCTCTAGGTGACAACCCTCTTGGGGAGAATTTTTGATCTTGTAATGGATGAGGTGCAAGTAAAGTTAGCTAGTTGGAAGAAGGTTTACATATCTTTTGTAGATAGGACTATTCTCATCTTGGTGGCTGTTTCCAGTAGTCCTGTTTACCATCTCTCGTTGTTTAAGATCCTGATGAGGGTTGGTAACGAAATTGGAAGTCTCCAATGTGATTTGCTTTGGCTTTGGAGCGAGGATGAAAAGCAGCAGTACCTTGCCAATTGAAACAGGGTAGTCTCCCCAAGTAAAAGGCGGTCTAGGTCTGGTAATGTCACCTTAAGAAAGGAGGCTCTAATAGTAAAATGGTTGTTGAGATTTCCTAGGGAAGTAGGCTCATTGGCTCTTGATGTCCTAAGGTAACTATGGTTTTTGCGAATATAGAGAACAGTTGTTCTTACAATTGCATTCTCAAGGGTATGGTGATTATGGTTTCTAAAATTATCAAATCTCGCAAAAAAAGAAAATTTTTCTTTTCCTTGGGAAGTTCATTTATCAAGGTTATGGCGATTGTCTTCTTCGTTTAGTTTGTTGTGGGATGTCGATCTAAAATAAAATTCTAGGGCATTGGGGCTGTGATGTTCCTTTCTTAATGTTTGTCCCTAGACTTTATCTTCTTTCTACATTTCATAATCACACATTTGAGTATCATTGGATCCCTCACTCCTGTTGTCATTCTTGAAATTTCTGTCTCTCTCAATCTCAACAAAGAGGATAATCTCTGAGATGGCCTCTTTGCCTGAGAGACCAAAGATGTTTATATCTCCCTTCTTGGACTGACACGTGTGGACTACTGAACCTTAAGGCATTATCTCATGGAAGTCTTTTCTTTCTCTATTTTCATTTGGAAGAATAAAATCCTTTTGACCTGCAAGAGGTGTTCGGGACTCAAAAGTGCTGCCAAAAGTCAAGGCTTTTGCTTGGCTTTCACCCTTAATTAGGTTAACACAAATGATATGCTTCAGAAGAGGAGACCTAGATAAGCTTTGTCCTCTGACTTGTTGTGTGCATGAAGGAAAATGAAACTATTGATTATTTATTCATTCAGCACCCTTTTCTACTCCTGTTCTCCCTAGTGCTCTCTTACGTTTGTTTGATTAGTGGTTGGTGGGACTTCCATTTGTCCTTTTTCTTAGTGGGGGCTTTCATGTTCTTGAAGAACTTCTTGGCCTTCTTCACACTAAGGTTTTTGTCTTTCTAATATAATTTTTGTGCCAATCGAAAGACGATGTTTGTTTTGTCTGGACAAATCTGCTATACCCATCCTTACAGTATCTTGTTTTTTTCTAAATAGCGAGGCTTAAAACTTCTTCTCACACCTTAAACCTGAGACTATTAGTCATTCACTTAGTCCTTCGAAGCTTTCAATTGGCATGAAAACACTACTAAATGGTTTTGTGATTGGTCTCCGTTGTATAGCCAACGCATCTCAGTTGATTCTGTGGTGTATTGGAAAAGTAGTACTCCATGTTATCAATGTCAATACTACTATCTCATAAACCTTCTTTTTTGCATTTTGGGATTCAATAAACGCACGTTCCAGTAGTAAGATTTCATGTATTGTGCATATATTGATATCACATATGTCGGTTTGTTGCCTTGGCTACTATGTGTTGTGTTTCCGTGGTCTTTTTGGTGGAGTATCTTTTGTATGCTTGAGGATGAATTGTGCAAAGGAATTATTTTTTTTTTGAAGATGAATACTTGGAGTAACATTTAATATCTATTCTTTTTTGCCCTTGGTTTTTTATTGGAATCTGCACTGTTGATTAAAAAAATTCTTAAATTTTGAACAATTTAAGGGTGTCATGTTTAGTAATATAAAAAATCTCAATTGCTGCTTTTTCAGGTGAAATCAAAGCTAGGAATTCTTAGTTCATATGCTGATGCTACTGAAGGATTACTAACGCATGGATGGATAACAAAGATTGAAAAGCATGGATGCTTTGTCCGGTTTTACAATGGAGTCCAAGGATTTACCCCCAGGCCAGTTTAAATTTAGTTTGATATCCTTCTCTGTTGACTTGAGTATTTAATTGATAATCATTGTTAATTGGCTATAATATGATGGGTAATTTAATACTTGCAGTATGTACACTTCTCCTCTTCACCATCTAGAGGTGCTTCATAGATGTCCATACAAAATTACGACTCAGCATTTTTATTTTATTTTATTTTTCATTACAATGGAACAGTGCTACAGTGATCTTTCTGTTCTTACAAAATTATATGCTTCAGCATGGTTTTGAATGATTTTAAGTGAAACAATGATTTTTAACTGACTGAAATGGTTTGCAAAAAATTAGAGTTATACTTGAAAAGATGTTTATGGGGTGTAGAATTGTACTGTAAATTTGCATACTTAGCAGTTATTTGTTTATTTTTTTTATAGTTTGTTTTTATCTTCTAAGGTTTTGGTGGTGGTGGTGGTGGTCATTGAAGTCAAAGGGAAAAATAATTATCTTATGCTGTCAAATAAGTGCCCTGAATCATTTCTGTGACTCCTATATAGGTCATGTGGTGCAGAGAGCTCGTCTGTGGAGTGCACGTTTTTGTTGCTCAAGAAACTTTGGGATAGAACTGCTGGCATGTGGAGCAGAATTTTAACAATAAATAATTATGCAATTTTAGTGTCAAAAGAGCTGTACAATGTGTGTTAGTAGGAAGGCGTAGTGACTTGGCCAGAAATTAACAGAGGTGATGCACTTGTGCACGGATGATGGGGGAAGGACCTCTGTATAATCCTTCACTGCCAAAAAGTCTGAAGCGAGAAATAATATGGATCTATGTGACTATGTTACACGGACCTGGCACCTTATCCTAAGGTACCCGTGTTGACATGACACGGGTATGGGATCTTTGCTGGATATGTGATCTATGTGGTGGGACACGGCTGGGAGAAGAGAGAGAGAGAGAGAGAGAGAGAGAGAGAGAGAGAGAGAGAGAGAGTAACTTGTTGGGTGTGGGCTAGACGTGGTTACCGGAGATGTTGTTTGAAAAGGTAGCCGGAGATGCCCTAGGAGAAAGAAATTTTCAATTTAGTCGTAATAATTTTCTTATTTTAAAAATGACCAGAGTTCTATTTTTATTATTTCAGCCATTACAACTAATTATTATGACAATGGGGCCATAATGTCAAAATATTTTCAAATTCACCCCTCATTATTTATTTATTGAATTATAACCCCTCATCCTAGTTACCTCATTCAATATATATATGTATATACACATATCCACGCATCCGTATCCAATTTTTTGGATCCTTTTTTGCAGAGTCCCCATATCCTAACATTTGAGAATTTCATGAATTTGACTCCTAGACTCACACCCGTACCTAACACCCATACTTGAGTCCATGTAACATAGATGTGGATTGAAATCTTGTCATCTTACTCCTTACTGGATTCTTTGATGTAACAGTGTTCGAAAATTCTATTTCTTGATGTTTGAGAGCTTATTCAATTTAATGAGCCCAATATTATGCAATTTGGATGTGTTTTGAGAAAGTTTATGGTCAAAATGCGGATGTGGTGTTAGCTTATGATAGAATTCATAGTTTAGGTATTAATATCTAATTTAAGTTTCCTTTTTTTTATTTTTTGGCCTTAGTATTTGTAGATATTTTCTTTTTTATGAAATAGAAAGTAGAAAGTGTGTTCAATTGATGTGTTTTAGATATATTGGGAACTTGTACTAGTTTCCTATTTTTGTGTGTGTGTGTTTGTTTTAGTGTTTTGCTTGTTAAAGAATGCAAATGATGAGTTTAAAAGTTTAAAAGTGAGCCCTTTTATTTATTTATTATGTTGATATAAATGTTGGAATTTTTCTGACCCTTCAGCGGATTGCGTACAATATTTTGTGATCTCCTTATTTTCCTGGTTTTTTGCGTGTCTACCACTTGTAATATGACACAAGTAGGATCACCAATTCATGCTCTAGGTTTTTTAGATGGTTTTTAAAGTTAGTAAAAAGCCTATAACAGGGGGTTATAGAATGCAAATGATGTTTTAAAGTTTAGAAGTGAGGGTTTTTTTTTTTTTTTTAAATAAATAATGTTGATATAAATGTTGACAGTGGATCTGACCCTTCAGCGGATTGCATACAATATTTTATGTTCTCCTTAGTTTCCAGGTTTTTTGTGTATCCTACCACTGTAAGATGACACAAGTAGGAGCACCAATCCATGCTCTAGGTTTTTCTACTTGCTTATATTTTCCAATAATCATGATAGAAGGAGATTTTAATGACACTGCTTTATGGCAGTTTGCGATACAGTCTCACATCGACTGTGTACTGTGTTGTCTTGGGCCTTTTAAGCATGAGGGCACCTTCACCTCTTGAGCTAGCTTTTGGGGTTGAGTTCTACCCACATCAGTTTAGGTCTCTGGCCAATGTGACAGGGGAAAGATATAATATATTCTTGGGAGATGTTGGAGTTCTTATTGATATCCCTCTCCCTCTGCATTGAAGTTAGATTTTCTCATGAAAAGTGGATTAAGAAAAAATCTAGCAAGAATATCTATTCTAATAGCCAATGTTCCCAAGTTGCTTTAATTAGGGAGATCGAAAATGCTAGAATTCTTTTATATCTTGTGTATTTTTTTTGTTACGTGGATGATCTTTTGTAGTTATTAAAATTTTCTTTCCCCTTCTACAAATTATTTTAAAGTATTTCTTGTTTGTCTCTCTCTTTCTCTTACTTGTTCTTGTACTGTTTTCTTTTTGACTTGGTCATCAAGGTCATTGATTGATTGTTCTTCATTCTAAACCAGATCTGAGCTTGGATTAGAACCAGGATGTGATGCAAGTTTGATGTATCATGTTGGACAAGTTGTTAAATGCAGAGTAACTAGTTCTGTTCCAGCTTCACGGCGGATAAACCTCAGTTTCATTATAAAGCCTACAAGGTTTGCTTCACTATAATCTTTGACATGGTTGGTTACTGTTTTTGTCTGTACCTATACTGTATGTTCAATTTAACCTGTGTGGGTCCAAGACAAATGCAGTCCTGCATCTAGCAAACCATTAGGATTTTCATATTCGAGTGATATTCATAGGGATTTCGTTCAATTGGTTTCAACTAGGTGCTTATACTCTGGATCTCCTTGTCTTGTGCTTTCCTCTGTTCCGTGTCTGATACAAGCGATCTGATATTGATACCTGTAATTATTCGAAACTTCCAATGTTTCTTTTTTATTTCAATTGGGGATTCTTTGGCATTTTAAATTTGCAGGAATGGAA
Source organism: Hamamelis virginiana (assembly GCA_017140935.1). Classification (NCBI taxonomy): domain Eukaryota; kingdom Viridiplantae; phylum Streptophyta; class Magnoliopsida; order Saxifragales; family Hamamelidaceae; genus Hamamelis; species Hamamelis virginiana. The sequence goes on along the minus strand of JAESVK010000172.1, from coordinate 778,844 downwards.
ATTGTATGTTTGGCTAGCTTTATCAGCGTGCTTCATAAATTTTATTTGAGTTATGAAGCGCGTGTTTAGAATCCAGAATCACATAAATCCTATGAACCTTTATACAGTTTACAATCATAGTGAATTTATGTATTTCATTGCTTTAAAATTCACTGCATTTCAATTTTTATTGAATACCTTGAATCAAATTATGAGGAAATTTATAGAAGAAAATTGGCCATAGATTGTGGTATATAAATTGAAATTATTCGGTTAAAAATTTGGAATAGTTACCACCATCCTTGTGGCCAAAGTGGTACCACCGCTCTTCTTAATTAGGGAGGTAAAGTGATGGAGCTGTCATCCCCACTGCATGAAGGTCATAAAGGTCATCCTACCAACCCCAACCAACCCACCCCCCCCCCCCCCCCCCCCCCCCCCCCAAAAAAAAAAAAAAACAAAAAAACAAAACAAGGCATCCATTTTAACCTAATTATTTTATTTTATAAATTCGGCAATTTTATGCATAATTTTTAAATTTGGACAAGTATAAAATTGGGACAAAAAATTTACCCAAATTTGTAATGTAAAAGCCATTATGTACGCTAAACTGCCATTGTATGTGTGCTATGTAAGTACAATTGTATTGCTATTCCTAATACTATTCTATTTTTATATTTTCTAATCTTTAAACTATATTATGTGATGTGGAAAGTGTCTTCCAAATATTATCGATAAATTTCAAGCTTTGCTTCATTCCTGTCAAGATTTCACATTAATGGAAATTTCTAGATGCAGTTCAAGTCTTTTTTTTTTTTAAATTTCATTTAAGTTCTCTTTGGTGTAGAAGATAGAATGAAAATGTATCAGACCATAAAGGAATTACCCAATTAGATGCATTGCTTTTCTGCCATCCTCTTAGCTTTTCCAGGTAGTAGCTATGATTAAGAAACTTTGGCATAATATGTCAATTTGTACCTGGTTTGACATATATTTCTAACTGATACAACAATTGCAGTTTTACCTTCTTACTCCTTTTCCAGACCTTCACATTAATATAAGTCATTTCTACTAAAACAATATCATTTGTAACAGTTATAATAAATTCAAATCATGAGAATTCTCAATAGTGGATCACAACACATGGAAGGGAAAACCTTATATATAATAGGCATGTGGCTGCACCCAGGAAAACATTCCTGAACTACCTACATACCTCGAGCTCAAGGGATCAAGCCAAACGTGTTCTTAACACTACACATATTATCATAATACATAACATAGCATGTATGTATCTATTTTCACACATATATAATTTCACAACTCATCCCCAATCTCTTGGGTGAGAATCACAATCATTACAACCTCGCCTCATTATTTCTTTCAAAACATATTAATTGCCTTCAAGTAAGCACATCGAGAGATAGTGATAATATCTCATATAACAGATTCCCAAACTATCATGTCTTCTATAGTTATTCCAATATTCCATATATTCAAATCATTAGCATATTTACTCAAGATATCAAAGTCTCTTAACTATATTACACATATGTGATTTTCAAATTACTAGGTCACTAGTAGCAACTTACCCATGTAACATATTCAATATATGAATGAAATTTTCTCAATTGCTGGTACAATAACTCATTCAAGAGATTCCAGCCTCATTAACCCACATGCATATGCAATTTCAGTTCATATTGAGGTCTTGGTCTATTCAAAGATAGCGTTCAAAGTTTCCTAACAGTCAAAGCATCAAGAACAATGTCATTAATATTTAGGGAATTTGTCCCACACGAAAACAGTGTCTCCTAAGGCTCCAAATTTAAAATTTTAAAAAATTTCATTTCATACCAATTAAGAGTGAATGTTAACATCATTTAACCATAGTAAAAATCCAACCATTACAGTTATTGAACTGAGGCCATAGTAATTTTAGAAGTATATTGTCAATCATAATAAAATTCCAATGTCAAAACAACTCATTCACACATGCCCTTAAAAAATCTAAAATCTTTTTTTTTTTCTTTACCTAAATAATAATTTCTTTTAGATGTGGGTTGAAGAATATATTGATCCTTCAGTGATGTAGACGACGAAGGGATAGAAAATCTTTTTTGTTTTTGTTATTGTTTTTTTCTGCCTGAACTGCTAAATATAGTTGAGCTCAGTACCTATTGGTTTATGTACATATCTTTTCATGAATCACAGCATGCAGCCAAAGTGAGGTACATTGTTGTTTTGCATGCAATGTATCATATGTATCATATTGTGTATTGTAAAATTTTTAAGTTCCTGACCATGTTTTTCAAGTTTATTATATAAATACTATCATTGACTGTTTAAGTGCATGGATCAGTGGATGCAACAGTGCTTTATGTGATGAAATGGTTTAAGGTGGAATCAATATCTTTATGTTCCCAGTTAGCATTCCTATATTTATTATTTCCAATTTGAATAAAATGGATCTATGGATGTTGTGGCCTATGGGACGTTCTTTTAGATTAGAAACTAAAGTTTGTGAAGAGTGTTAGGAGTGCACTTTTGTTGACGTGTCATCTGTGTGATGGAGGAAGCTTGTTCACCCTAGATTTGAACACTGAATATCGTGGTCAAAATTTTGAAGATGAAAAAAAAATGGAAGAAAAAACAAGAAGTGAATTGGGAAGGTTGGACGGTTGGTGTATAATGGCTTATGTAAAAACCTATTATTTATGCAAAGTGATTTTTCTGAATATCTTTAGGATGACTCATTCTCTGCCGTCCAAAAGCATTTTAGTGTTCTCTTTGTTTATCTTTAAAGATGGGTTGTTGATCAGTGTTTATCTTTGTGCTGATTCCAAAGCAGTTCTTATTTGTTTTTATGAAATGGATTTTTCTTTCATTCCAATTCAAATTGAAAATTTTCGGCAACAGGGTTTCTGAAGATGATATGGTCCAGTTGGGTAGCCTTGTTTCAGGAGTTGTTGAGCGAGTAACCCCTAATGCAATAATTGTATGTGTCAATGCAAAAGGTTACTCCAAGGGCACAATTTCGACAGAACATTTGTCTGATCACCATGGTATGTGTCTTCTTTGTCTTGATAAAGATTGGTCCTTCAATGCTGCTTTGCTTTCGTATTCCCTTATTTTTGTCTCATGTTTTGCAGGCCTTGCTACTTTGATGAAGTCACTCTTGAAGCCCGGATATGAATTTGATCAATTGTTGGTCCTAGGTATTCTCCTAGTTTATTTTTCCCAATGCACGCCAAAGATATTTGTTCTGTTACTGTTATCATCTGTTTTATATTAGTTCAATTTATTTTTGTTGTTTATATTTGTTTTGACACCCTTTTTTATACATCTTTATGGCAATAAGCATTTTTGTAATATCACATGGACAATTCTATGGAAAATTTATTATGCGAACATTTTGGTGCTAGTTACTTCACAAATGTTCACTGAGATAGGCTTTTGGAAAGGCACTGATTCATTTTTTAATCATATGGGAAGATTGTGATAGAGTCACACAGATACACATGCATGTATCCTTTGTTGTTGCTCATATTTTGCTCATCTTGCCATTTATTTTTGGTTCTGTATTTAGACTGGGCAGAAGATGTTGCTTTCGTTCCATAAACGGTATTCTTTGGAAATTAATTATACCTGATTGTTTGATGTAGATATTAGACAAGGGCTTTATATTGTTAAGTTTCCAACCTAAAAGCCTAAGCTGTTAGGTGGAGGGCCCATACAGGTATATGAAGCTATAGCAAGCCTTATATTTAGGCGATGTGGGATAGAGTGGATTCTATTCTTCTACATATATCAGCTGCTATGATCTCTGATTTAAAACATTAAACATTTACATAATGCTCCTTTGTTATATATGGTTATTTATTTTGGAAATTAACATTTAAAATATAATGTCAAATTTGAGGTGGTACTGTATGCTTTCAAAAGATTTTGATCTTGGACTTGGATCAAACTCATAGGAGTGAATATTTCATGAAAGGGATGGTGGTGCTTTTAGTTTATGAAATCAAGTTTTGAACGTCAACTCAGTTACTTTTTGTCCATGGTTAAAGTGGAGTTATATTATTGGAATTTATGGTACTTCAAACAACACCACATAGGTCAAAGTGCCGAATGCACTGTTCTATGTGTTTTGTCAACTCAGAAAGTGAGGAAGGGCTCTTGTTTGATCAGACTCCTGTATATACAAGTTAATAAGCATGCGCATTGTTGATGGTAAGTTATCGAGTGGATGAGGTAAGCCATTTAAGGTGATGAGATGGTACCAGCTGACTTGGCTTGAGTGGGGAGTGAAGCAACTTGGGAAGGGGCACTGAGTGGGTTCATTGTCCTCGAGACATGAATTCCAGTTCAATCCTTCAAGGGGCTTGAATTTCAGACTGGAAAGCCAAAGGTTTGTAATTTAAATAAGTTCACTTTGGCTTTTCATAGGCACTCAATCACGTGCGAGGTTCATTTTGAGAGACAAGCAGGTTATGGCCCCAGAACTCATTGCATGGCCCGGGGTGCTTCCACTTAGCCTGCTAAAATTGCATGCCTAACCTGCTAATCTTCGGTACGTTGGCCCCTAATCAATGTAAAGCATGGTTGTGGTGGAATGCAACTAAGGGCTTATGGTCCATCCTATCTAGTTGGACGAGGTTGAAGGCCCCATCCTCATCAAGCAGGACCAAACCAAGATCTCTAGCCATCTGAAGTGCTGGCAACACATTAGCATGACTTGTTGCCAAATAATGTCAAGTTTAAGCTGAGTTTCAAGGACCCTAACCTAGATGGGCACTAGGCATTAGGGTGCCTTGCATACAGTGCCTCTGATCTAAGATATCAAAAATGGTCAATAGTTAGATATTTGTTTCTTATCAATTTGCACTATGCCTTTATTTCTATTCCTAGTTTGACTAAATTTACATTCCATAATATTCAATTTTAGTCCTACCGACTTAATCTAAAACCATTAGTTGAAGTGAGAACAAGATGATTTTTGTTACTAGTATTTGTGATGCTGGCTACTTTTTTTCATAAATGAGGTGCACATTTTAGGCATATCATATCACTCAAAACAGTTAGGAGTGTAGCTCCTATGAGTACACTAAAGCTTTCTTTAATAACGTAAGAAGTTCTGAAAGAAATTCTTTTTGCATCAACTCAGATTGAAGTAATTAAAGGAACAGTAGAAGTCTTCGAAATAAGGACTTTCATGTCGAAAGGGGTTTGATGAGGATTCCAGGCCATGTTTCTAGTTGGATGGAAGCAGAGAAGGTCATATCCATTTTGAGCTCCTTGAAGTACCAATATCTCATTTAACTAATTCACTAGTTCTGATGTTTTGATTTTTATAAAAGTTTTTATATAGAAGGCGTAGCTTGCCGTGTTCATTTCTTCCAGTTCTTTTGCAATTCTTTCTTCTATATTCTGCTAGTAGAAAGCTTGAATGGGAGAGTCTAGGTGAAGTTTATCTACCATTTTGTTAATGTTTTTGATGTGTTATGGTTCTTATTGAACTTTTATTGTGATAAAGTATAGTTTTATATGCTTTGTTTCCATCTGTCCTTTTTCCCTTGTCTTACTTCTCTCTCTGTGATGCTGCTGTTATCTTTTCTTTGTTAGAGATAGGTTTCATTTCCTTTAACATGAATACAAGTCATTCCTTCTAATTATGTTCTTGTGTTGTTGTAGATGTTGAGAGCTACAATTTGATACTCACCGCAAAATATTCTCTTATTAATTCGGCTCATCAGCTTCCTCTGGATCACACTCAGATTCATTCAAACTCAGTAGTCCATGTAAGAAACTCTGCTTTGTAGGTACAGTGTTATTTGCTTAGCTTGTTGTTTGCGGAAATACTTTTTCAAGTATATGTTGAACTTTTGAAATTGTCACTTGTCAGCAATATTCATTTGAGTTTTTCTAGTTGGCTAGTACTTGAATTCAATTTCTGAACCAGGGATACATTTGTAACTTAATTGAAACTGGTTGCTTTGTTCGCTTTCTTGGGCGTTTGACTGGTTTCTCTCCGAGAAAGAAGGTATTCTTCTTTTATTTAAGCAATTCTCTTGCGTGTGCCATTATTTCCTGGTGTTCTGTTTAATTTAGTCAAATACTCTCTCTCTCTCTCTCTCTCTAGGCTACAGATGACCAAAGAGCTGATCTTTCAGAATCCTTTTATGTTGGACAATCCGTTCGCAGTAATATACTCGATGTTGGTGAACTTCTCAAAACTGAACCTTTTCAAATAATAATCTTGGAAGCATTTAGTTATCTACTTTTGCTTTCTTTCATTCCAGGTTGCCGGTGAAACAGGTAGAATAACACTGTCTCTGAAGCAGTCTTGTTGCTCTTCAACCGATGCATCCTTTATTCAAGAATACTTTCTTTTGGAGGAGAAGGTAAAATTCAGTCACAAATAGTAATTATAGTTGCATAATCATTTCTTGCTGTTTATGTCTTTATCTATCAGCTACTTAATTCTATTTCTCAAATTGTCTTAAAAAGTGGCCTTTGTAGGATGAGGAAATCAATATAACTAGGGTTTGGACCAAAATAGGGAAATACGCTACCTGGGCTTGTATGAACCTGGATCGCGCCCAATTATGATCATGGGTTTTCTGTTAAATAGTTTTCTCGGGATTGGATGGATGGGTCTACTGAAAAATGCCAATCCTAGTGGTGATGGCCTTCATCTTTGTAAAAGGATGAACAATGGCAAATGATTTTGTCTTTGAGAGGCAATTGAGAAGGTATATGTGTCACAAGAATTTGAATGACGTGAAAAATGATACGGACTGTGCATCTTGTTGGAATGGAGTGATACGATTAATATGTGCAAGGATGAGAGAAAGACCAAAATGGATGTGGTTGATGTAGTGGGGAAGTATGAGTTAAACTGTGAATCAATCGAAAATATGGACCTGGATGAAGTTGATAATTAAAACATGATTGGTGTAGATAACCGCAAACAGTTGTGGATTAGGCTTTGACAAATTATGGGGTTCCTCCTGCACCCTCTTTTTGGTGAAAGAATTATCCGTATGGACTTCATTTCATTGGTCAATTCCTATTAGTTTTAGTGTTTCCCATGTAGGAGGCCTTTCACCCTCTTTTTCCTTTTACAAATTAACTTTCTTGATAAGGTGTGAGGCATTTATATTTAATAGGCTGGTGATACTGTTATTTAGTTTATAACAGCTCGATTTCCATAGTTTGGCCTTTGCAGACTCCAACTATAGAAATTTGTTGGACTTTATTGGTCTGATTTGAAGGTATGCTTTATTCAGATGGTTTTTCTTCTGCAAGGATATTTTGCAGTTTCATGGGACCTAATGAAGCAATCACTTTTTTTTCTACGAATGTATCTCACTTGTGATGATAGTATAAGCTTTATACAGCATTTATTTGAAATGGTTAAGTCCAATATGTCTCATGTAGACTAAGCACTCACCAATCTTTTTTGAATGAAAAGATTGCTGCAATTGTAATTTTTATCCTTCTTTTCTGGTTCTTATGTTGTACATTATATCTACTGATTTCATCAGTATGTTAGAAATTATTTCTACTTATCATTTATATATGTTATTATACTACTGGCTGCTTACTTGCGAAATTCTTTTTGTAAATTCTTGGCTTTTAAGGTCGGATGTGGGAATAGAGTTCGGTTTTGGGAAGATGTATGGAGAGGGGACCGTGCTTTTCTTTCTTTATTTCCCCGGGTGTACGCATTATCGTTGCTTCATAACGCTCCTATTGATAGTTTTGTGGTGTCTTCTTATTTCCCGATTTCATGGAATTTTCATTTTCGTTGAAATCTTAATGATAGGGAGTTTGAGGAGTTGTTTTCTTTGTTGTCTCTTTTCGATGGGTTGGTGTTGTGTCCTTCGGTTCAAGATAAAAGATTGTGGTCTATTCATTCTTCTGGGCTTTTTTCATCTAAATCTTTCTTTGATGCCTTATGTGATGATCCTTCGTTGCCTATTTTTAGTCCGTGCAAAATGATTTGGAAAGTGAAAGTGCCTTTAAAAGTTCAGATATTTGCTTGGGCTGTGGCTCATTGAAAGATTTCTACTAACGAGGTGGTGCAAAAAAGGAATCCTGGTATTTTTATTTCTCCCCAATGGTGTGTTCTGTGTAGGGTTGATAGTGAGACCATTGATCATTTATTCTTGCATTGTCCTTTGGCAATGGCTTTGTGGCAAAGATTGTTTAAGTCCTTGGACATGTGTTGGGTGGCCCCAAAATCGTCTTCTGCAATGTTGGATATTCAGTTTCGTCTTTTTGGATCTTCCAAGAGAGCCATGGTTCTTTGGAGATGTGTTGTTATGGCAATTTTTTGGGTGCTTTGGCTTGAAAGGAATGCTGGTATATTCGAAGATAAGTGTGATAGTTTTGTTGGTTTGTGGGATCGGGTTGTTTTTTGACTTCTTTTTGGGCGTCGGTGTCTAGGGAGTTTAGGGGTGTTCCTTTGTTTATTATTTTGAATAATTGGGTGGAGGTATGCGAGTAGGGGTTTTATTTTGTTTGGTTGAACTGTAGTTTTTTGGTTCTTATTTTTCACTTCTTTTTCCTCTGTATTGTAGGACATCTTGTCCTCTTCTTCTTTTAATAA
>JAESVK010000172.1:726100-770148 GCA_017140935.1 Hamamelis virginiana | reverse complement strand
TTTAAAAAAAAAAAAAAAAAAAAAAAAAAAACAATCACTTATGAAATTCTGTTTATTTGTTTGTTTTGATAATAACCTTTTTCAATCTGATATTTATCTTGGTTTATGATCCAGATTGCTAGGCTGCAATTGTCGGACTTTAAAGGTTCCGAGTTAAAATGGGTTGAAGATTTTGATATTGGCAGTGTCATTGAGGGAAAAATTCATGAGGTGAAGGATTTTGGAGTTGTTGTTAGCTTTGAGAAGTATTCTGATGTCTTTGGTTTTATCCCACACTCTCAGTGTAAGTCCTGTGAAAATTCGGTGAGTTGGTTGGTTAACTATTTGTCTTTAAACAAGTAATCTCAAGTGCAATATGTTTTTTGGCAGTAGGTGAAACCACTGTCAAAACAGGCTCTACTATTCGAGCTGCGGTTCTTGATATTGCCAAGGCAGAACGCCTGGTGGATTTATCTTTAAAGCCCGAGTTTGTTGATAGATTTAAAGAAGAAAGTTCCAACAACAAAAATCACAAGAAGGTTGTCCCTAATTTGGTTTTCTAAAATTTTCTTTTTTCACTTCTATTTTTACTAGTAATGTACCACGTGCATTCCATGTGTACATTTTTTTTTTTAAAATTTTTTAAATTAAAAAAACCTATCTTCTATGATTGAAAGAATTTTATGAAATCATGCTTACAGTTGAGAAATTGAATTAGCATCCATAAGGTAATCTTAATATAGTTAGGAAGCCTAGTATTTTTATTGGTGGAATTGTATAGGACCATGCCTGTTTTTGTGCTTTTACAATTATATAGAGATATTTTGGTCAATCAAAAGTTTTTCTTTGCACGTGTAATTTTTGTGGAAGTTATATATTTAAGGAATCCAATACAGGTCCATATTGGAAAAGTTTTTCTTTACAAATTTGCAAAAGTTTTTATTAAAAATATTCGAAAAAAATTAGAAATAAAAGTATAAAATATACTCCCTCCGTCCTACAAAGATAGGCCTTCTTTCCTTTTTTGGCTGTCCTAAAATGATAGTCCGTTTTGAAAAGTCAAATTATATTTCTTTTAACTTTCCCATATTACCCTTTATTATTCCAAGAATCCCTTGACATGACACTAAATACAATTGTAGAAAAGGGTAGTTTTGGAAATAAAAGGAAAAAAGAATCACAAATCAATGCATTAATGAGTTTTCTTAATATGCGTGTTTTTTGGAAGAGGCCTATTTTTATGGGACAGAGGGAGTATAATATTTAATTATTTGAGAACTCGATTTCTATTTATAAATGATTTAGCATTTATAAGTAATTTTAATTGAATTAAAAATATTTTTATTTTGGTGGAATTTTATGGAACCTGACACATGAGAGAATTTTAATTTAATATGAAAGACTTTTATCGAGGTTAATGGGTGGGACCATGCCTTTTGTTTGAGAAATCGAGCTTAACTTAGAATTGAATTAGTATTCACAAGTAATCTTAACTCATTAGAAAACTTATTATTTTGATTGATGGATTTTTATAGGGCTACGTCTATTTATGTACTTTTACAATTATATAAGGATACTTTGGTCAATCAAAAGTTTTTCCAAGATTCACACTTTTATATATGGTATAGATATAGATATAGATTTAAATATCTCCCTTCTTGATGGAGACAGATTGTAGTATGAAGAAAGTAGCTATTATGGTTGTATGTTATGTATAAAGGGGTTTCCTCTTTATTATGATAAGATTTACAAGTTGTTTATTAAAAAGAACATGATGTGGATGAATAATTGTTTCTCTACTACATGGTGGCAATTTGCTCTTAGAGTGATATTTTACTAATTCGAATTTGGTGAAGCGGCTTAGAGATAGTTGTCAGCTCTTCTAAAAAGATTTAATGTCATGCTCCTTATGTGGCTTTCTGTTTTTGGGCTTAATTGATATCATTCTTGAATCTTGATCATAGAAACGCAAAAGGGAAGCAAACAAGGACCTGGAGGTGCATCAGACTGTAAATGCAGTTGTGGAGATTGTGAAGGAGAATTACTTGGCAAGTATTATTGTTTAATTCGAAAATAGCTTGATGTGCATGATTTTGTACTTTTTCTCAAACTTGTGCTTATTCTGAATTTTATCTTGTCCAAAACAGGTTCTTTCAATGCTAGATTATAACTATGCTATAGGATATGCCTCAATAACTGATTACAACACCCAAAAGCTTCCTCAAAAACAATTTCTGAATGGACAAAGGTGAACATTGTTTCGGGTGATTAATTTATTGTATGCTATATGTGGTGAACATTATGTGGGTAATTGATGTATTTTATACCATATTCTCTTAATGTTTTGTTATGACCGATTAAAATTGATCAAAGTATCTCAAATTTTATGGTGATGGTATCCTCAATATGAATGTCTTAATCCCTAGTTTTCAGCTGCTTTGTGAATACATGGTTGTCTGCTAGCTAATTATTAATGCTTTAAAAGTGGGCTTGCAACTTAAAATTGTTGATCTGGTTCAGGGTCATTGCCACTGTTATGGATCTTTCAAGCTCTTCAACATCTGGGAGGTTGCTTATGCTTCTTCAATCTGTTAGTGAGGCCACAGAGACTTCCAGTTCTAAGAAAGCAAAAAGGAAGTCTAACTACAATGTGGGATCCTTGGTTCAGGCTGAGGTAGATAATTCTCTTCACGTTTTGTTGTTGATTTGTTGATGAGTCTTAGTCTGTGGGACCATGAAAATATTTAATTATCGCCTGTTTTCCATTTCTTTCTTTCTTTCTTTTTTACCTTCTTTTTTTGTTTTGTTTTCTGTTTTGTTTTTTGTTTTTTGTTTTTGGTTTTTTTTTTTTTTTTTTTTTTTTTTTTTTTTTGTAGCAGAGTATTTGCTATTTTACTATTGTCTTCTATCTGTATGAATTTATTTGTTTTTTCTTTTTCCAGATTACTGAAATCAAGCCTCTGGAACTGAGGTTAAAATTTGGAATTGGTTTCCGTGGGAGGGTTCATATAACAGAGGTATGCACTTTCTTTGGATGATCTTTAGCATAATTAAGTACATTGTCGTTTGTATGCATTTTGTTAATAAATGTTTTCCTACACTTGATTGTATACAAGTTTAACTTGTCTCATGGGCAGGCAAGTGGTGATACTGTTGTTGAAGATCCCTTTAGTAATTTCAGAATTGGGCAAACACTGACTGCAAGGATTGTTGCAAAGGCTAATAAATCAGAAAAGAATAGAAAAAGCGACCAATGGGAATTGTCCATCAAACCCATGATACTTGCTGGTAAATTTCCTTTACTCCGGATTGTACCTTTCATGATGTTGGTTTCCTGTACAATACCTTGGTGTTCTTAAACTTCCTTGTATAACTCCTCAACTGATCTAAGTTTTATCTGAAATGGTTGGGGTTGGCTATCCAAATTCTTTCTTCTTGCAATACCTTGGTTCTTTTTAAACTTCCTTGTATAACTCCTCCACTGAGCTAAGTTTTGTCTGAAATGGTTGGGACTTGGGGTTGGCTATACAGATTCTTTCTTCTTTGTTTTGCTCTATCCAGGGCATACATTAAGTTAAAGTATAGACAGTTGTGCCTTTCAGCAGAGTTATCAGTCAAATGACAAATCATCTCGGCTCACTTCATGTTCATCTCGTTTGTGCTACAGTGCTACCTTACTTGTCTTGAATTCATTTATTTTCCATTTTATCCTTTCTTGTCTTCCCTCTCATCCATCTCAATATTGTTGTTTCAACCTTGCACATTGTATGGACACATTTCTCGCCAACCAAGCTCTCTACCATACAGCATGGTACAGCTAAGCCATTCTTCAGAAAATACCATATTTTATTGGTCTTTGCTGGTTCAGTTTCTTGCCAGTTTCAACCAATTCTGTCTCAATCTTTTCTCCTTTCCTGGAGCTGAAGACGATTTAGTTGGTCTTTCAACCCTTTATCTACAATATGAACACCAGTAAGAACAAAACTCGGGCAGATTGATTTTCATTCATTTATGGGTCTATACCTATTGACCAAAATATCACGCTATTTATGTTTAATCAAATTATATGACCAGTACTGGTTTTCATTATTTTGCTTTATTTTCTTTCTTTGAAGAGTTCTCTTTATCAGTAATTTACTTGAACAACATTTCCCCAAAAAACTCTTCTTTTTTTTCCTTCCGTTTGGGTGGAAAAAAAAACATTTTATACGGTCCATAATCATCCTAAAAAAATGAGATTCAAACACTGGCTGAAAAACAGACTTGCCACTTATGAAGATGTCAATTGCAACTGCTACCCAGGTTCCAGTGAAATTGGGGACAAGCTTATGACTGAAGATTTCAATTTTGCAACTGGACAACGTGTCACTGGTTATGTGTATAGAGTGGACAATGAATGGGTCTGGTTAACGATATCTCGACATGTGAAGGCTCAGCTATTTCTTCTTGACAGTGCATGTGAGCCAAGTGAACTTCAAGAATTCCAGAAGCGCTTTAAAGTGGGTGAAGCTATTTCTGGTCACATTTTAAGTCTTAACAAGGATAAAAGGCTATTACGGTTGGTGCTTCGTCCATTATTCACTATGTGCAACGGAACACTTGATGGAGATGTATTAAAGATTGATGATGCACAGAGTAATGTTTCTAATGAGAATTTAACCGCCCACATTCATGAAGGAGATATTGTGGGTGGCAGAATTTCCAAAATATTTCCAGGTGTTGGTGGCTTGCTTGTGCAAATCGGTCCTTATATCTATGGCAAGGTTAATTATACTGAACTTGCAGACTCATGGGTGTCTGAGCCACTGTCTGGATATTGTGATGGGCAGTTTGTCAAATGCAAGGTCCTAGAAATCAGCCGTTCAGTCAAGGGTACTGTTCACGTCGATTTGTCTTTACGCTCATCTTTAGATGGCATGCATTCTCATAACTCTGCTGAACTCAGCAATAATGTGTAAGTCTTGGAGCTTTACTTGTTTGAATCTTGTTCGGACATCTTTTACAAAACTTAGTCATTAGTTTATGCACTTCTTTCTCTATATTTTCATGTGTGTGTGTGCACACACAAGCACATATTAGACTTGAGCATATGCATATAATCACATGTCAATTTATGTAAAATTGAAATTGCTTATGTGGGGCTTTGTAATAGCTGATTTTTATTTTTATTTTTAATTTTTATAATTAATTAGACTAACATTCTTTGTGGTGAAAGAAATTATGCTTCTCATTATTATGAGCATTACCTAGTGCATAAATTTTGTATGATTGTTATCATTTTCTGCTTGCATATAGTTATGAATGCGTTCATAACCTTATTTCTAGGTGTGGAGAGGATAAGGTAGGAACTAGCAAGCCTATAATCCCTTGATTATAATATGCATTACAGAAGCATGTATACCATTCTTCCTTTAAGACTATCTTTTCTTCTAGGCAATTAGTTGAAATATCTCTCTTAATATTCATAGGCAATCCTGTATCATACTATACAGAAACAAGTGTACTATTCTTCCTTCAAGACTTCCTTCGAGACTATTTTCTTCTATGCAATTAGTTGGAATAACTATTTCAATATTCACAGGCATTTCTGACCATTGTCTTTTAATGGGATTGTAGTAATTAACATTTTGAGCACAAGTGTTTCCTATTGGAAAAAAATTAATTATTTGATTGTGCTGAGAATATGGCATGGTTGCTGCAGTTTTATGCTCTAATTTTCACTCATGATATTCGGTTTGCAATTTGTAAACATTTGGCTTTTGTAGCCCCTACCTAACTGTAGATCTATGAAGAAAAGTATAATTTATTCCATCTGTTTGCTTTATTTTATTCAATTAGGCTTCTCATTCTGCAGGATGCTTTTTGGTTTAATCAAGAGCATGGAACACAATAATATAATGACGTCCATATTGAGTGGAAGGTTAAATAAGTGTTCTATACTGGTACTAAGATTCATTAATTGATTTGCTTGGTGCATCCAAAAGATCATTATAAAATAAATTGAAGGAAGTCAATCAATTTTCCATGATCCTTGCTTTTGGCCAACACTGGTAAAGTGTATTGAACATGGAATACTGTCCTTTTGGGAATTTGGTGAGAGCAATACTAGATTATCAACATGACAATAATGACAATATAAAGGCTTACTTCTTTCTGTGTCTGAACTAACACCATTCAGCACATGAAAGGAATTTTTCAAACACAATAATGACAACTTATAAAGGGTAGCTTCTTTCTGTGTCTGAACTAACACAATTCAGCACATGAAAGGAATTTTCTGGCATATCCTTTTAATTGTTGAATTTCATGAGCGTATCTCAATTGAGATCTTACTGTCAACAACAATAACAACAATTATAAAAGATAGCTTCTTTCTTTGCCTATTTTAACACTTCTCAGCACATTACATGCAATATATGTAGTGCAGACTTGAACAGGACACAACCCAACATGGATATGTTGGTTCAATGATATATATATATATATATTTGTCTGGGTATGTATATAGTATGAAATTACAGTAAAAATTCATAACTTGGAAGATGAAGCTTATATAATATAATTATGTACTTATATTATTACCCATAGTCCTCTCTTATTATAATATTCTCCTTGCAACTATATTCTAATATAAAAGCAAGCAGTCATGTCTTGATGTGTCCACGTCGTGTATTGATATGTGTTGGTCATGCTTATGATGTCAATATTTTATTTTTAAAGTATGGACACATCCCAGGCGTGTTTCACACGTGTAAAAGTTTGTAGAAGTGTTGAGTCTGACAAAATGTTCAATGTGGACACGGTTCCTCTTCAAAAGTTTTTTTACTGCACGGATGCAATTAAAATCTTGTGTGTACTGTTTATTATTGATTTTTCTGAGCGTATTCTAGATGAGTTCTTACTACCACTCAATACATGGAAAATGGAGAGCTTCTGTGTTTTGTTTAAATGGAGTTTTCAACTTTATTTTTCTATGCCTTAGTATGGTTGTTTAAGGAAATATTAATTAAATAGAGAAATCTCTAATGATTTACAGGCATTGCTCTAACAATCGTGTGGAGAAAATTGAGGATCTTCATCCTAATATGGCTGTACAGGTATTTGATAATTTAATGCTCTCGCCCAACTTTCTTGGATCTGATTGCTTTCATTTATTACCTATCATTTTCCTGTGAGAAATTGTAGTAATCTCTTCAGCATCTTGCTTAATGGATTTTGTTTTGCATAAAAAAATATGTATTAATTTAATACTTGCTGTCATTTTTATCAATTGTTCTCTATTAAACTTTCCTTTTAGTAAAGGGTTGTTTCATAATAATTATGGGTAGTTTTAGGGTGACAGATAAGTAGTTTTGTGTGTTGAAACCAAGGAATTAAATATCAGTATCAAGAGAGATATTAATGGTCCCAAAACACAGATATATCGAACGTATCGAAAATATCAATATCGATTTAAAGATATGATGGATATAATATCGGTAAATATCAGTAAAGATATGTAAGTCTAATATTGTATCGATACCCTCAGATATACGGATATATCGGAGATAGATCGAGGATATCGGAGTTATTTTATTCCATGGTTGAAACCTAATCTTCATTTTTTGAAATCATACCGTTTTGTCTTCCATTCCTCTATTGTGTTAAAGTAGTCTCTATAGCCATAAATTGTACTGTGGGATATAATTTTTTAAACTTGTGTTTGTCTCATGTTTTGCTTGTGTTGCTTTTGGAATTTGGTAAAACCTCAGATTCATTGGGATTAAAAAAATTCTGAAGTAAGAATGAATTGATCAGTTATGATTTTGTGGCATACTTTCTTGCAGAATTTTTTCTAATAGATTTCTTTTGCTTAGCTAAATGATGATAAATTTTGGTTGAGTAGTGTTTTTTACTGACTGATCGTAGTTAATTATTTTTTTATTTTTCTTTGGTATTGGGATATTAGTTTAACATCTTAATTGGTTGTCTTTGTTTCTTGGGTTTAATCAGGGCTATGTTAAGAATGTTATGTCAAAAGGATGTTTCATTTTGCTTTCTCGCAAGCTCGATGCAAAAATCCTCATTTCAAATTTATGTGATGGATATGTTGAAGATCCTGTGAAGGAATTCCCTATCGGAAAACTTGTAATTGGGAGGTTAGTTCTTTCTCTCTCTCAGGGGTGGGATGTTTGTTTGTGAGGGAGTGGAGCAAGCATATTCACTTCTACTATTTACAAATATCATCTACTAAGTTGCTTGAGTGCAGGGTATTATCCGTTGAGCCTTTGTCTAAGCGAGTTGAAGTCACCCTGAAGACATTGAATGCCAGCAATGCACCAAAATCTGAAGTAAATGATTTAAGAAATCTGCATATTGGAGAAATTATTTCTGGCAGGATTAAGCGGGTTGAGTCATATGGTTTGTTTATCACGATTGACCACACAAATATGGTAAGTAGTAAAAGTTGATGCAAATTTTCCCTATGATTGTGGATCTGTAGCTTTGGGTTAGATTACCATCTAATGGTTGATCCATGTTATGTTAGATTGTATGCTTCAATTTTCTTATTTGTTTTGATTTTTACATGGGATATCTCGTAAATTGGACTTGCTGATTAGTGGCTTGCATACTCTTCATCGGTTATATGAAAAACATCTAAATTGCATTGACGCTTCCAAAAAGTAACCTTGTTTGTGTATGCATTTAGGACACTGATGCTTCTCAAGCATTTTTTGGACACGTTTCCCAACACATTGTGGTTGTATCCACAATTTTAAGGAAAATGCTGCTTTTCCCTACTATTTCCCCTACTCTTTTTCTAACTGACATGGCAGCTGAAGTGATACCATGTTAGAACACCATCTTAAAAAATACTTTGATTATGTCCCACCATTTTGGCAGCTTCATGTCATTTGCCACATTAAGTGGCCTGCTGATTTGGCGACGTCACATTTGCTGGTGAGAAAAGTCAGGAAAGAGCTATTGAAATTATAACACTTTTTGTGTAAACTATACACTACTTAAAATTTAAAAGTAAGATATAACTATTTTTTTGAATCAGAGGAGTCCTAGTTAGAGACATTCAGTTACGGGTGATGAGAAAAGACATTTAGTGTCCAAGATTTGATGGAGTTTGGTTTTAGATAGAGCTGAATGGGGAAAAAGGATTCATGTGGCAGACCTCAAGTAGTTGGGAGTAATGTTTTGCTGTGTAAAGTCCATGTCTCCTATCCATGCCTATGCAACATAGTATTACATATGTTTTTGTGGTGTTTGAACATTAAAAACATTCTGCGTTGCTTAGACAAGAGATTTACCTTTTTATCTTAATGTACATATTGTGGATACTGTTAACTCGATACATTGTTGACCCATTCTGTAACAGGTTAAGCTTTTGGGGTTAAGTGGTGTTCTAACAAATACTTTGTGTTTTAATGTTTTTATGCTCTTTCTTTGCTTAGGTTGGATTATGCCATGTTTCGGAGATTTCGGATGATCATATTGACGACATTGAAACCAAATACAGAGCAGGAGAAAGAGTTACAGCAAAGATTTTGAAGGTAAACGTTTTGTTTGTAAACAAATGCCGGAGAAAAGATTTCAATTCACTACCCAAATTATATTTTAGTAGCTTTGTTGGATTTGGTTGCCAAACAATTGGTCAGCTGCTACCTCATGCTAGATTTCTAATTAATATTATTTTCTCCATAGGATCATGCAATGATAGGTTAATCTTTAGATGAAAGTTCAGCCAGATCAATAAGGGTCTTGTCTTCATATGGTCAATGGTTATAGCATTGAATTTTATTTATTTATTTATTTTAACTTATATAAACAGGTTGATGAGGAAAGAAAACGAATCTCTCTTGGGATGAAGAATTCATATATTAACGACAACATTGACATTGAAACAGCTTCAACACAAAGGTCTTATGAAGCCAGTCAAGAAAACGGTTCTGTTGACGAGATTCAGTTAACCATGTTTCCAGAGAGCAACTCAATTGAGATCCAAAATATGGATATTGAATGTGAAAACGTAGAGTGCCCAGTTCTTGCACAGGCAGAATCAAGGGCTTCCATTCTTCCACTTGAGGTCACTCTTGATGAAATAGAGAACTCTGATGTGGATAATGCAGTTAGTCGAAATGAAGGGCTTATTGATGACACACAAACAGTGGATGAGAAGACCAAGAGATGGGCAAAGAAAAAAGCAAAAAAAGAGAGGTTATTTCAATATCCTCTGTTTTTCAGTCTTGTTTGACCATTTGGGGATCAGTTATCTGGCTTCTTTGTTTTTCTCTTAAATTTGAAATTCTCCTCAACAGGGAGCAAGAAATTAGGGCTGCTGAAGAAAGACAACTGGAGAAAGTTATACCTGAGACTGCTGATGAATTTGAAAAACTAGTTAGAAGCTCCCCTAATAGCAGTTTAGTCTGGATAAAGTACATGGCATTCATGCTCTCTTTAGCTGATGTTGAGAAAGCCCGATCAATTGCTGAAAGGTATTTGGCTCTAGTATTGGTGGCTGGTACAACTTATCTGACCTGTTCATTTATGTGTTTATTTCATATGAATCTCTCTTTTCAAGTGGAAGGAACTCCTCTTACTTTGTTTCTCTTCTAAGATGTTCATTTAACTATTCAACAATGATCGTCATAAAAGCCAGAACAAATTGGTTGGTCCTACAGTGTTCAACTAGAACTAGACTCATTTTTAATATATTTCAAACGGGAAAAATAGACTTTCAAAAAATGGAGAAAAAGATGTTATACTAGTTTCATATTCTTTTTCAAAATATTATCTCAAAATTATCTATCAGCTTCATGCTTACATACCGGTAGGATCATTTCTGTATATATAACATATATATTATAAACAAGTTCTGTGTATACATGAAACATATAACCATACATTTTCTTGAATGGGCAATGGCATAATGCTGTTATTACTTGTTTGAATATTTGTATCAATTGAGTAGGGGGAAAAAAGTACATAACCAAACTCAAAATCAGTTCCTTGATTTCTTTTCTTCATTGTTTGCCCTTGCTGTTCATTTTTAATTTGTCATATGTTGATTTGACTCATATTTTGTATTATTTATTAGCTTGTGTGAGTAAGAACATGGTGCTGTGTAATTGACAATAGTAGCTTTTTAAAGAGAGGTACATTGGGGAAATTGTTGCATGCATCATAATTGTGTTCAAGATTGTTTTAACTTGAGGTTGCTGTTTGTACTGTGAAGGGCTTTGCAAACAATAAACTTCCGAGAAGAGTCCGAGAAATTGAACGTTTGGGTTGCTTATTTTAATTTAGAAAATGAATACGGAAATCCTCCAGAGGTAATAGAAGAACAATAGAGCAATTTTAATCTCATTTTCATTCATTACAGTATGAGTTGAGAATTTTGTTAATTTTCTTCTTCAGGAGGCTGTTGTGAAAATATTTCAGAGAGCATTGCAATATTGTGATGCCAAAAAGGTGCATCTAGCACTCTTAGGAATGTATGAAAGAACTGAACAACATAAGTTGGCTGATGAGCTTCTTGACAAAATGACAAAGAAGTTCAAGCGATCATGCAAGGTAGTTCTGATATCCTGTCATTGTTTTCCTTCAAATGGGGGTTGTCAAACCTTTGAATGTTGTCTTTTGGATTTTCAGGTTTGGTTGAGGCGGGCGCAGAGAGTCATAAAGCAACAGCGGGACGGAGTTCAATCTGTCGTTAATCGTGCCCTGTTAAGCCTTACCCGCGAAAAGCATATAAAATTCATCTCACAGACAGCTATCCTTGAGTTCAAATGTGGGGTTCCTGATAGAGGGCGATCCATGTTTGAAGGAATACTGCGGGAGTTCCCAAAGAGAACAGACTTGTGGAGCATCTATCTTGATCAAGTAAATCCCATTTCCTGATTTAATGTGTGTTTTTTATTTTTTTATTTGTTACATATTGTTTCGGGGTACATTCCTTAAAATCTAATCTGAAACCTAATAGGAGATTCGACTTGGAGATATGGACGTGATTCGTGCACTATTCGAGAGGGCTATTAGTTTGAGTCTTCCACCTAAAAGAATGAAGGTTTTGTACTATCCAGTCCTCCTTCCCTTTTGTGCCTTGGCCTTTTTTGCTAGGCCTTTACAAGTGTTTTATCATTTGGATATATGCAGTTCTTATTCAAGAAGTATCTCGAGTATGAGAAGTCTCTTGGCGATGAAGAGCGGATTGAATCTGTGAAGAGGAAGGCAATGGAATACGCAGAATCACATTGTGAAGATAGTTAGTGATCATAGGATGTTCTGATTTCAATGTTTGATCCATAACCATATATAGCAAGAGGGATTGAATCGTAGCAGAAGAGGGTTGATGGGTGAGAAAGATTTGGTGAGGTTTAGTTAGATTAGCCGTTGCAGCTAACTGCGTTTCAGTCTTCAAATTGTTGGAAAACAGAGCGTGCTGCTTTTCTCTAGTTTATGGATTAAGTAATTGTGCTGCAATTATGCTCCCCAGGTCAGATGCCATAATTTTTCTTCACAAGTGGCCATTTTTGTGTTTGTTTCTTGAGAATTTTAATGCTGTGTTGCAAGAACGGGAAATGAGTAAAAATCTGCATCTTAGTTCCCTTCTGGTTTTCTTCCGGGAATGAAGCCAAATTATTGAACAATAATTTAAGTTCAAATTATCTGCGTGCGTGGTAGTGGTTTCAAAATGGGCGGATTGGGCTGGTCCGGCCCGTTAAGAAAATAGGCTAATGGGCTATTGAATCAGGCTTGGCCCTTTAAGCTATCGGACCGGATCATGCCAGCCCAATATGAGGAAAGGCTTGTCCAATTAGGTCCATTAAACTGGTCCACTAAGGTAATGGGCTGGACTGGGCTATTGGATTGGTCTAATGGATTGGGTCGGATTAGGCTAATGGACTGTGCTAATGGGTTAATGGATTGGGTTAATAATTTTTTTTCCAATTTTAACAGAGTTAAAGGATCGTGCTAACAGGTCTTTTTAATTTTAATGGGCTAATGGATTGGGCCAAACAGATTATTGGACTGGTTAATAGGTGGATCGGATCAGATCTGGTTTGTGGGCTGCTTATCGGACTCTAATCAGGCCAGTTCATTGGACAAAAATTCTTAGTCCAGTCCATTTATTATGGGTCTATTAGTTTTCGAACCAAATCGTACTTGATCTATTAATTTATGGGATCAGTCAGCAGACCAAATGGACGGCCCATGGCCCGTCAATTTTGACACCACTAGTGCGAGGGTATGTTTAATATGTACTAGGCTCTTCAGTAAATATGAAAATCTGGTTAATTTAAAAATAGAATGACGGTAATTTTCAGATTTCTCAGCCTGGATTTCTTACATTTTTCAGGTGCATGAAATGTTATAGGCATAAAGATATGGTTTTCAAGATCCATATTTGCTGATTCTCAAACTTAAAAAGTTCAAATTATAAAATCTCCGAGAGAGAGAGAGAGAGAGAGAGAGAGAGAGCAATGAAATTCTGTCTCAAAACTAATAAGATTAACGATCCTTAATGTGTAAAACTCTCTTCAAAACATCTAAAAGCAAAGGGTAGGCTGTTAGCTGAGGGAGATGGCCTTCTGTTTTTAGTATCTTAACCTTGGCATGGCCACCGAGCTTTTTCTTCAGGTAAAAAGAAGCAAATTTTGGTACGACAATATCCTTTTCGGATTGGATAATGGTGCAAGGCACTTTAACTCGTGGCAAAATGTGTCTGAGGTCGCTTAAAAACACAGTTTTAGCTGCACTCAGTGCAATCTCTGGCTCCATTCTTCCCATGCTGCTTTCAAACTCTGTTATTGCAGTTTTGTTGTTAACCCAAATAACTTTCGGAGCAAAATTTTGGACCCAACTTGAGAAATCTTGATTTATTTCTTCGAAAATTGTTTCAATGTCAGGCCTCTGAAACCCCCCATTATATCCTTTTGCATTGAGGTACCTATGAGACATAGGAAAGATTAAAGAACAAACAATAAACTTGTCACAAATCCAAAACAGAAGACAGTACTGGTAACAGAATAAATGGAAGACTTGGAAGAGAAGTAGAAAAAGTAAGCATAGAAAGGGTGAAAACTTTTGAATTTTAAATACCAAGGTAATAATGAACTATAAGAAACACAATGTATGCATGGGTACTGTAGGAAAACATGCAGTTCTGTGCGCGCGCGCGAGAGAGAGAGAGAGAGAGAGTCACCACCTTGGAGAACCACTGAGTAGGATAAGGTGTTCAAAGAGTTCTGGTCTCTTTGTTGCTGCTATGCATCCAATCATGGCTGACATGGAGTGACCCAGATAAATAGTCTTGTCTATATTGAGCTGATCAAGAATGCATAGCAAGTCTCGTGCATAGGAATTGAAATTTGAGTACTTCTTTGGATCATAGAAGTGAGGATTCACATTAGCCGAGAAGGCTAAGTCAAAAACCACCACCTTGAAGTAGCATGCAAGGTAAGGGAGGAGGTAGTGCCAAACAGTTTGGTCTGAACCAAACCCATGAGAGAGTACTAAGGTTTGGGTGCCATTTCCATAAACCTTAGCATTAAGAGCTTCAACTATACCTCCTCCTTGCTCAGTTAGCATATCCATGTTTGTACCAACCAATGCAACAGTGAAACAAAAGATCCAGAATAAGTTTGAAAGATTTAGAAAGAAACTGAAGATGTTCAACTTCAATGCCTCAGGTATACCAATACACAAGTGTATATATATAGAGAGAGAGAGGGAGGGCGGATGGGGGGTTAGTTTTGTTCCTTTTTTTCCCCCTCCTAAACAATCTATGTTATTACTTAATGCCAAGTCTCTTAAACATTCCCTCCTTAACTCTCTTCTCTCATTCACTCACAGTTTCATCTTACAATTAAACAGTGAGCCTCACTTGACTTTCTCATCTCTCTGTTTTTTTTTTTTTTTTAACCATTCTCATATATTAAGATACATGATCTGGCGCCCTAAATTTAATCGAGATAAAATAATAAAAATCATCCAAGAAAAATAATTCCTTTTACACAATTAAATGAATTAATCTATTAGGTGAGACCTCATATTGCACATTGTTCGAATCTCCAAATTGAATCAATCATTCCAATCACTTTTCCAACTGTCAAGGGAAATGCCACTCAAAGTAGTTTCTTGTGACAACAAAGTTGTTGAACTCATTATCAAAAACATCAAGTTTGGTTTCTTTGTTTTAGAATTGGCAAAAAATTCCAATTGTCTTATTTACTTAGTGGTTATCTTGTCCTTAATCACCCCTTTCTTTTTTAATGCTCAGCCCATCTCTCTCTCTCTCACACACTCACTTAGGGGACAGTATAAGAGAGAAGTTTGCTAAAGATGGGGATTGATGGAATGGAAACGCATGTATAAATGCAACTCAACAAACTTGCCGTCCCAGAGTTTAATGGCTGTCGTTGTAAGCTTTTTGAATTAAATTGAGGCAGCTAATCCCCACCATCCTCATTTAATATTTTTAGGTATTTGCTTTTACATTTATTGCTTGGTGGTTCCAAGCACCAACCACTCTTCTTCATCCACACACTCCGTTTTGGCAAAAGCCCATCAGTCCATGTTAGGCATGCAAGATTAAAAGGCAAGACAGGATAGGACTAGGTAAGATAAGCTTTTCCACTATTTTGAAAGGCCGGATATCAGCATGGAATGGATTTCCAACCTACTGTAGACAGAAAAGTTTTGCAAAGGACTAGCCCATCAGCCTCTCTCTCTCTCTCTCTCTCCCCACCTACATTTCCCCCTCAACCACCCCATAATCACATAATATTTGCTAAAATTTTAAAAAGAACAAAAAAGACTGATAATTGTCCACCTATTTATAACTGACAAGTGCATCACACAAACCTCCTACTATACATGGCAATATACCTTTGTGATAATAATTAATCAACAACTTCAACATTATTGAGAATGATTTGGTTCAAAAGATAAGGACCCGCAAGAGAAGGACCATTAATATCTCTTTTTTTTCTTTGTTTTATTTTCCATTTTTTACCCTTGGGTGCACAAGGGAACATCACAACATTACAGACTTTTAAGACATACCTAATCAACCTCATACTATCTCAACTAACTCTAACTTCCAATCTCTCAAACTGAAATCATTTGTTGCGGTGTTCCAATGCCCAGTTAGAGCTCATTAGTGGGGACTGAGGCTTTTTTAAGTTTATCAGTCTGTTAAACATCAGACTGATATTTTACTTGCTTTTAGTGTCTAATGATGCTTACAAAGAATGGGGTCTTCGAATTCAAGGTTACAAAATTATTAAAAGTTTAAACTAAAAGATTCCAAGTTACAGATAAAGAAATTTTGGAAAAATAATGTCAATTATTATCGAGTGTGGGATTTCTTTCCCCTTCAGTGATCAAGAAACTGACAGCCTATAGCAGTAATATAATCATTGGGACTTTATGTACCTTCATCAATTGGAATAAAGCAAATTTAAAATTCATCAGCAAGTCAAGAAATGGATAATTATGAGATTTTAACTACTAAATAGTTTGAAAAAATGATTTAACATTTCATGAGTCATACTAGCTATAGCGTAAACATACCAGATGAAGAGGAAACTTGGCTCCCATTCTCACTCAGAAGCAGCCGAGTTAATTTGACAATCCATCAGAATCAAGTTTGGCATTGCAATCCATATCTTTAATCCTGAAAAGTAGAATGGCTAAAACTGTGCATCACCTGTCCCAATTTAACAGGTAAAGAACCATAAAGGATGAGGCCAACCCATAAAAAGAAATATGAGAACTATAAATAAACCGAATGCTGGGTTTCACCATCAAGTAAAACTCCAAATTAAAGGAACTTGCTTGCACAACTTTCCTGAGTGTATTAAGCCCAGAAGCATGAAGTATGAAAATTAATAATAAGAGCACCAATGTAGTTGCAAGAGGTTACACTTTTGAACAAATCAAATTCAACCACCATTTCCAAAAATAGAAAGTTTCACATGAAATGCAAACGATTATATTTATTATATTGCACGCAAGGATATTACAAAAACCCCTGCTAAATTTGCAGGGTGGAGGGCTGAACAGGCCCATTTAGCTAAAATACAGAAAATTTTCTTTACCTAGTCTTCTCATTTCTTTTTAATAATACAATACAAGGTTACAAAATACAAGGCAGGTATTGAATACATGAAGGAGAATCACAATTTTACCCATGGTGCATATATTTATTCCCTGTGCAGCTGTTGCCTCCTTGGTTGATAGCAAAAATAATCTGAATTCAACATTGGTTTCAATTTAGTGCTTGTTAGTGCCAATGTTAAGGGATTGGCATCACGCCACCAGATCTGCACTTAAAAATGTGATGAACTGGTTTGAAAAGTCTTGTATGTTGTATCAGCACTCCATAGCTCAAGCAAAATGCAAACAAGTGAAGATACTGCCCCTTCCTTGGTCAAAGGCTTGCAAATCCATTTTCACAGCTCAGAAATAAGAAAACAGAGGAAAAAAAAAAGCAACTCAATTCAGGGCATAATGGACTCGTTCGAGAAGTTGCACAACCCGATTGACAGGGATAGGTAAAGGATGCTTTGAACTCAATGTTACTGTATCGGGTGAGCCAAGAGGTAATGCTAATACGGCCTCTTGTTGCATACTTGTAAGTTCCAAGAACTGTGCTAGCATGTCACCGTCAAGTATCTGAGGTACTCCACACTATCAATTAGATAAAAGGAAAAAAATCCAATAAATTAAAATAATAAATAAATAAATTTTAGCATGACTAAAATACAGTAAAGCGTGCATTAAAGGAGCCAGCTATTCTTAAGATTCTTAATGCAGTAACAGTAACAGGTAAACAAACAAACCATGAAAAATAACATAGAAGATGAAGAGGGTAAAGAACAGACCAATAGAACTTGAAAAACTATTGAGTTGGGGCACTTTTAAAATGATAACACAAGTTGACAAACTTATAAAGGTCTGAACACCAGATTCAAGATTATCCACAAGATGGGCAGATAACTACAGATTTGTGTGATGTGTTTTAAGGACTAAAACATCCAAGATTATTGATTGATTTATTTGTTATTGTGCACATGATATATATTTTAAAATTTTAATGTTATGTCACATTTTATGTAAAATTTGTACAAACTTGTGATTTATTTTGCCCACCGCGGTATATATATAAGCATATGTTTTAGGACCGTCGATCTTTATATCTGTTGATACCGATAGTTAAGTCCATGGCGAAAACTACTCATAAAAGCATGTGATATGACATTCCTTTTCTTACCGAGTTTTCACGGCTTCGAAACTCCTTGTGATCATTTCCCAGAATAGGAGCAGTCAATGGGTGAACCACAAGTCTTGCTTGCACAGATTCTAAGAGCTCGTACTCTTCCCTGCAAAAACATAATTTTCATCAAGCATAGTACATATTCTCGACTTAATTACAACAAAAAAGGCACCCTAGAACAGAATAAAAACAAAACCTGTACTCTTATAGCGCAATCATTAGGACTTTGCATGTATGTGTTTTGAGAAAAGGGAGTTGCTTGCACCTGAGGACCTCTTAAAGCCATCTTTTTTCTTTGATTTTTCATGTCTTATCCGACAACATCCAAAACAATTTTTTTTTTTCCTTTTGCTGATGCTAGACAGCCCCTCTAAGAGCACAAATTTATTTATGGTCTTGAAGTTTGCCAGGATTAAATGCAAAATGCTGTTTTTAAGAGCATGTCAAAACATGTGTATATAACATTATAACATAAGAGGCAGATATAGAGTAGGAGAATGCATGACATATGGCTTCAAAATTTAAGGTATTTTATAGAGGTATGAGTTGAATATTTCTCTCGAAGACCAATGATTCATTAATACTAGAAATACTTCCTTCCCGGGGTTTTAAAAAATTTAATATAAGAAATACTCAATAAGTTGTAACCACTAGATCTTTTAGTTTTCCATAGCCAAGAAGAAGAAGAAGCTGCATTTCAAATGACATGATCAGATCAAAACTGAGTTTCGTAAAAAGAGCTGCATTTACCTAGCCAATACTGGATCAAAACTAGTGTTTCAAAAAGCATACACAAAATGGGTATATCTATTGGAGACTTGCATTGTTGAGACACAACTACCACCTCAAGTAAGGCACTTAGTATCTCTTTTAAGGAACTCGGCACTTAAGTTTAAAAGGAAAAAAAAAAAAAAAAACATTTTCCACAGGGTTCACTCTATAATGGCTTTACAATTATATTTCAGGATTATGCAGGAAATCATACTACTGCATAAAAGAAGAACTCTTTTACCATCCACATGAACTTCAAATGCACGGCTCCCAAAACACCCTTTCATATTTTTTTTATATTGAACCAATGCACCATTTCAAAGGATTTAACGAATTCTTTTATATTCAACCTTTCACAATTTTATTGGTGGTGTTTGCATTACTACCAATCAGCCACCATACGCATCCTTTCATATCTATATAAAGACTATACCCGTGGAAAGAAGTTAAACATTCTCTTATATACTCTCTCATCTCTTTGTTCTCTATCATACACATACTTTATAGTACCTTGGATCTACAATTATACTCTAGGAATCAAAACATCCCCTAATATAGAAACTAGAAGTGCCCAAAAAAAATATAAATTAATACCTTGATATAGGGATGAAGATTATTATGCTTCCTAAAAGCGTACTAGCCATAATACTGCTGTGCAATGAGTCAATAATTGTATTAGAACCATCATAGCCTTTTAATACATCTTCTGCTGGAAGTTTAAATGAAAATGAACCCTACAAGAAAATTAGTTAACATAAAATATTAGGGACTATCCAAAATAAGTAACACATACATAGATAATAAACACCTCATCTCTCCTGCTAGAAATCAAAACATTCATTCACAGACTTTAAGTTCATAATTAAAACTCCACATTATACTCTCAGGAACGAAAAAGTATCAGCCATTAGCCTAACCTATCAAATATTCAAAGCAACTCCAAATAAGGACAGTCATACCAAGTAAACAACAAATCGACAATCAAAGTAGACCTTCCCTCCCTCTTTCCCTCTCTTCTTCCAATCAGAATACCCTCCCCCGACAAAAAATAACTCAATGAAGCCTTATCTGGTTTGGCTACATGAATTATATTACATCATTCCACTATATATGACCATATCATCCAATGATGGACCCAAAAACTTGCATTGGGGGACCAAATTAAAAATACTATTTAGTTAATGAGGCTTACATAAAAAATGTTAAGAATCCTTCTATTTTTTTATTTTTGGCTTAGGGGAGGGAGATAATTATAATGTTTGAAGGGGCCAACATCATGTTCTTATTTTGATAGTGGTGGTGATGGTGTTCTGCGGTGCGGGGTGTGGGGGAATCCATCCCTGATATTATCATTTTCTATAAGCATCCCTGATATCATCAATTAAATTATCAATCATCAAAATAATTTCATGCTGCTCAAACCTAAAACCTGTTTGAGGCTTTGAGCAACCCCTTCTCCTTGTAGAGCCCCTAAATTGCACCATTCACCTTTTTCTGAAATTCCCTTTCTTTTAGTTTTTTTTCTTTTTGAGGATAAAATATCCTCGCTTCTGATTTTTCTGTATCTCCAGGTGCTTAGTCCCAGGAGGTGGTATGCCATGGCATCATATTATCTAATGACAGAGAGATACATATTACATAACACATATGACATCAGATTATATAAGATGTTGAATATGCATCAAGTTAAAAAATACAACATATGCATGGTTCCATTTTGTGTAAACCATTTCAATCCTCAACTTTTAATACATAGCTCTCTACTGAAATCATAAAACCCATTTCATTCTTCTTTTCAATGGTAAGTTAAATCTAGGTACAAAGTACAATGCTCTTTCCAGTTCCAGTTAACACAAAATATATCCTCCAGCTTCAAAGTAGTAACTCTACTTAAACAAAAACACAAAACTTGCTGCATTACTAAGCATCTATATCAACAATTAGCTTGCAGGTATAAGGACTAACCTTCCTGATGCTCATTGCAATCTCACCCATGTAATATGAACAACTCAGTGTCAAGTTGCATTCTGGATTTGCTTTATCTGGGGCATGAAAAGCATAAGGAACCAAATAGGATGAAATAGAATTAATAAATGATTCCATAAATCTAGCACAGTTAAGTTAAGGCACAAAATACACAATCAGAAGCTCGCTCAGTCGAACCAAGCACTGTTTGGAATTTCCTTAAGGTATAAATCAGAAACATACCTTCTAAATTATTTGAACATGACAGGGCAGCAATGCTCCCCATACGATCTGAAACAAAAGCAGTATCTACATCCATAAGAATACAATCAGCAACCAACCTAAGTGCGGGGTCAGAGTAAAGTTGCTCCAGTTTTCTGGCATCCTGGCATTTACAGGACCAAAATCACCAACATTAGGCCTTAATCCCATTAATCCAAAAAAATAAAAAAATAAAAAAAAAATCATTCAATTATCTCCTAATACTGACAATAAGCAGAAGCAACCACAATATATCTACAGAAGGCTAAGCTATGTTAAAAATAAATAAATAAATAAATTTGAAGAAAAACAGCAACAACTTACCTCATGATAGGTATAGAAAAGGATGCCATCACGGCAATCACCAACAGCAATTCTGGTAAAATGTGCAGTCAAAGACAGTATCATAAAGCGTGTTCTTGCTACAGCAAACTTTCTCACCCTTTGGAAAGTATCATTCGTAAAACCACATACGTAAAACTGAGAAAAAATGACCAATATGTTCATCAGCATTGGCCATGCAATAAATCATATTCACCCTTGCATCTTAAAGCGTCATAAAGAAGTTGCAACTTACAGCATTACCAGCAGATGCCAAGAAGTAACGATCAAGATAAGGACAGACAGCGAGCACCATTCCAGGCAATGCAGTTGAACAAGCCAATCGGAACTGCCATGCTTCAGCTTCTTCAAGCTTGATTCCATCACAGCTAGCATCATCTGGGCTGCTGCAAAGACTGCTGCTTGATAACTGTTCAGCAGCATACCCAACTATTTCACGAAATGGTGAAGTTCGTTGAGAAGATGAACCCGCCTTTGAACAAAATGTCATTGAACCACTGTCTGAATTTTGCACGTGTTCAAGGCAAAGCACGATAAGACGGCCCTTAGTACTGTTGAAGAAACTTCCAGTTAAAAAACATAATTGCATATTGAACTGAATATATATCTTAACATTTATCACACTGAAACACAATTTCAAAACAACAGGTCTTGCATGAGGACTCAACAAAATTATCAGATAATGTCTACCAAAAAGTGAAGAATCTCTCACCATAATACCATTATACCAGTAATAACATAAGCAAACCCATCATTTCCATCAAAAGTCTCCTCAAACTTATATTTACAAGATAAGTCATCACATGTGAAGCTAATATGCCCTTTATCAAGGTGTAGAACTTTAATAGTTGAATATAAAGTAACGGCGTCTGGAGTTAATTAAATTGAAGAACAAAAAAGTGGAAATGGGATGAGTATGTGACAGATGACAAACCTTTCAGCTTCACCACTGGGCATTATAGCTGGACCGGAAGAGAGACTAGTTCCAATCACCAAAACCTGTTCATTTCCAACTCGTACAAACTCCATAGATTTTCCTGTTTCCCCAGGCTCAAGTTTAAAAGATGAAAGCACCG
The DNA here is from genome assembly GCA_017140935.1 of Hamamelis virginiana. Taxonomy (NCBI): domain Eukaryota; kingdom Viridiplantae; phylum Streptophyta; class Magnoliopsida; order Saxifragales; family Hamamelidaceae; genus Hamamelis; species Hamamelis virginiana. The sequence continues at coordinate 747,483 of JAESVK010000172.1, read as the reverse complement.
ACCCACTAAGAGGATCTACAGAACAAATATCGGATGAACATGAATCAATATCCAAATCAGTCCTCATCACAAGCAATAACCTGCTTTCACTATGATATAGAACCTTCCGTGGAGTGCCTCCAAGATAAAACTTCTGCACATTTAGCCTCTTATTGTGCTCCATCTCCACCTACAAGATCATATACACCACCGACATAGTCATACAGATTAGTACCGAAATGAACAAGAGGCATAAAATGTTGGTCAGCCAACTATTAGAAAGAAGGCTAACCACTTAGGTGCAAACTCATTGAACTACTGGTTCAAGATATTTCTCTTCTCATTTAAAAAATATCTTTTTTTAAAAAATGCAATCCGTTTTTTATAATTTGAGAACAACAAAGATTGTAACATTGTAAACAACAGCAATGCTACCATTAGGAAGAGTGGTTTGGCATCAAGGTCATCCTTAATTATGTGGAAACAAACACTTAGTAATAAATATTCACATGATTCATAGACTTGCAAAACAGAATAGTTGTGTGATAAAAGTGTTACAGAATGCTATCTTGTATCAAACAGATAATGTATTCTGCAGAACAGAGCCACAAAACTATCCTACACTTGGACAATGTTCTGCAACATCATTTTTTACGCAGCAAAGGTAAACTTTCCGACCTTAACTGTACAGAACCTGATACCTAATCAATCAGGCTAAAGTGATTTAAATTACAACCCAAGTTATCTTGAAAATGGAAACTTCTTGGTGCATAATGACAGTACTGCACCAACGTAAGGCCAAAACAAGGAGTCAAATGCCAAATGCTAACAGAACCATAGCAGTCAATGAAGTCTCGAATGCTTAATCAATTTAACACAAAGAGATTTCTTAGGGGTCATACTATCATTGAGATGTCAGACCAGGACAAGCTGAAACACATTTCTCTTGCAACAGGCCCACAAAAGGCCTTTTATCATTTCTTTTTTTTTTTTTTTTTGCTCCTTTAGTTGGCCTAATGTCAAGTGGATATGAACTAAGCAGCATATCCCTTAAAAATGATTTGGATAGCTTCCTTGACAAGCCAATAGTTCCCACTTCCCATCCCATAAAAGAAATGAAGCTCCTATTTCCTGAATTAAAGAAAACTTGAAGATTTTCTTTGCTGGAGAGAGATTTTCTCTACAACTCTAGAGAAGTGGAACTCTTCTCTTGGTAGTTAGACTATGCAAATCTTTAATCCAGGAAGTGAATCCATTTGGGCCAAAGAAACTGTGGTGACATTCCACGGCATCTCTTCTCCTCCATGTTCTTTATTTTCTTATCTCTTCTTTATTCCCACTTTGGAACCCACCATTATAGCATGCTTTTGAGTATTTGCTGGTACTGCATCACAGTGTGTCCTGGATCCCCAGGTGCGTTGATCAGAGGCTGACTCCTCATCCAAAAGGCAAGTCATAACTGGGGACTGTTATAGTGCCATTTATATGCTTTTATATATTAATAATAATTTCTGATGTTTGATCTCTTCTTTTTAAGTGATCTCGTCCTCTTCTTTGTTTTCTCCCTCCCTCTCACAATAAGGTTACTCTTTCTATCCCAAAAAAAAAAATCCATTAAAGAAGCCGACAAAAATGAAAATAAATTGAAGAAAAGAAAAACTCAAGTCACAGCTACTCTAAAACTCCAGCATTTAACAATAAATCATACCAACACATGGAGTTGCTGAGCAAGGAACAATGAGTCAATGATATATAGAAGAATCGGGCATTAATTAAAATAAATAAGGAGGTGATCAGACATACTTCCATTTTTCTATTTTTAAAACAGGAAAGAAGCTCTTTTTTTTTTTTTTGAGTTCGAAATTTTTTAAAGCAGAAAAGGCATTGGCATTCCTAATTGATACTTATTTACAAAAATAAAAAATAGTAAAACACATTTGGCTGTCAAAAAAATAAAAATTATTATTAGGAATACAAAATTTAAAAATAACTGCCAAAACCTTCATTGCACACTATGGCAAACAAAGTCATGGAAGTGAAATTGCATTACAATAATGTGAGTGTGAATGAGAGAGAGAGAGAGAGAGAGAGAGAGAGACTCTTTTTGCACCACTGCTTGAATATGAACACTATTGAGTTGTCCTCTATGAAATTAATAAATATTAGAAAGGGAGAATACTGTTAGGGTTTAGAGAGAGAGAGAGAGAGAGAGAGAGAGAGCTCTTCGCAGCAGCAGAGTAAGCCTTAGCCTTCTTAGGCTTCTCGAGTTTCTTCCGGTGCTCGAGCATGGCGTGCACAGCAAATCTGTTCTTATTCCTGATCATAGTGGGAACAATGAGCAGAGACTCAAAACAGCGGAAAAGGTACTCTGACAATGCACACGCCAGTAAACTCTGCATAAATTGGGGTTATGGCAACAATGAAACCCCACCAAGTCAAAGGAGCCTCATAGCTCATACGAAGAAGATAAAGGGTGAGTCATTGACAGAAGACGGAACATTCTGTGTTTCGTGTTCTTTTTCGTTTTTCTTTCTGAAAATGGAGGAAACAACAAATTTTTTATTTCATTTTTTTGGGAAGTTCTGATAATAATTTTTAAAAATAAAAATAGAAAAATTATTACCAAACATGTGTCTTGAAATTTTTTTTCAGTTTCTTATTTTTAAATGCCTATATGTTATATATATTTTATAGAATTAACAAAATAGTTTAAGGCAAGCTAAGCAAGTAAAAAAAGTAGCCTAAAGCCCTAAACTCCATGGAAGCTGAATATACAAAGAATTACATTGCATAATAAATAAGAATTCTTACCAAATGTAGACTGTTCTCTGCAACAAATAAAATTCCCTTAGGGCATTCAACAGAACATACAGGAGTAACGTGTGTTGAAGGTTGAAATGAGATAGACGTATATGAGAGGCTATGCCTTGCAGTTTGCAATAACCAAGGCCTATCACTGAGAACAATAATATCTGCATCTAGAGAATCACTCAGGGGAACCAGGAAAACAGGAGTAATGCCAATGCGACGGATGGCAATCAATTGAAGACTAACAGGAAAGTGATCTTTTGTCTTCTCAGATAAATTGACACACATTTGTGGGCTACTAGAATTTGGAGCTTTTGTATTTGATGAAGCAGTCATGTAGTTGTGACCATGGCTTTGTTGAGTTGAGTTGGCGAGTAAAATATTTGATGAAGCAGTGCCTGCATTTACCAAACAGGAACTGGCATAATGCCTGTGACCAGGCAATTCCGATGAACACATTGTAGAGGCAGCCGGCCACTCGAACCTAAGCAGCATTCCGTTCCTCAATCCAGAAAGAACATAAAGTCGATCAACTAGTACAAGCCTTACATCTTGAGGAACACAACCACTGATAGCAGTTCCCATTGTGTTTGTTAATGAGATGGTCCCAATAGCAAGAACTCTAAGGCCTTTATCAGGTACAAAAGATATAATTTCCACCGATGGCTTATGTGTGGCAATAACAAAGGTATTACCAATGTCAACTCCAACCAGAATGGCAGCCACACAACTATCCACCTTATTAATGAGAGAAGTTGATTGTTTTTGCTCAAATTGTTTTTGAGGAATAGAAATGCAGGAAATTTCATTTTGCAATCGCACATGTTGCATCTCATATATTTCATAAAGGGATGCCGATAATGATCTGACACCAAGAATAAATAAGAAGCATGGATTGGAAGTAGCAACAACTATCAAATTATGTCCAACCGCCCCCATACTGACACTTACATTATCTGGAAGCCATGATGTACAAATTGGAGAAGAGGAAGGGACGCCTTCAGGATGCGCAACCTTAGTGGGCAAACAAAGCCTAACCGCATTCTGGTGGATTTGAACCAGCAAACCATCACCCACAAGGCCACATGCTAAAGTACAGACATCAGGCTGGAAGCCAACCGAATCAGTCACATCAAAAAAGCTCAAGCCAACTGATAACACCCTGGTCTCTTCAACAAATGATAGCACAAGAAATGAATGATAAGAATCGGTTACTCTCATTCGAACTGTCCAAGTACCAGTTACGCCCTGATAAATTGGGGCAGTCCTCAATAGCTTATCTACACCAGTACCACTTCGAATAATCCTCAATGATCCCTCAGGAGCCACTCCGCAGCAAGCAAACATTTGATCATTTTTCTCATCATGGTAATCTACAACTGACATATCCAATATTGGTGCAATATTTTGAATGGGACTTCCATAAAGTAGCTTTCCATTTTCCAATTTCAGGACCATCCCATCCCCCATCTCTACAAATGCAGCCATAAATCCGCCTTCAGCCCACAAAAGCGCCTTGCAGGGTTGACCTTTGTAAAGACAATCAGAAAGATCAACCTTATGGCCATCGGAATCAAAAGAAATTTCAATCATAAAAAGTTCTCCTGTATCCACGCAACAAATCATCCTTGGATTTTTTTCATTCCCTGGTTCCCAACTCCATGAGCACACATATTTGGAGATTGTTTTTATATTGCCACTGTCACCATCTATACTCATGGGGTCATCACCTTTATTAATGTCCATACCATAATCCCTCAGCTCTAGTAAAGCACGGGCAGCAACATTAAAGATACCTTCATCATCGCCATCATGTACTCTACATGACTCTTCAACATAATTCTGCTCCTCAACTGCAATGGGTAAAAAATTTAAGCTTGTTCTATAGACACAACAAGGGTTGTGAGCATCCCTCAGATCCATTAAGAGAACATCACCAAGCCTGAACAGAAAGGCAAATCCATAACGACGAGGAACCTCAACTATGTTTAGCGCTAGGGGACCAGCTTCAGCAAACTGAGAAATAACATGAATAGCCTGTTCTCTAGTATTCCAACCCAATAACAGCAGCTCATTCAGAACTGCTCCCCTCCTGCACAACCAGAATTATGTGTAAGAAGTTCAAATAAGCTCAATCAAACAAATTAAAAGAGAAAAAGAGCATAATTTTTCATCCTACAGCCTTTTGACACATGGAAGACATGACCCAAAATCGCTGACTACACATAATCATCATACCTATTCAGAAGAACTGCTAGTAGAGGACCGTAATCCTTGGTTGGTTGACTAAAATCTTTTGAAATAAAGCACATGCTCCAAATGGTACCACATAAACTGGTTTTCTGGACACCTCTGGCAGTAGTTGTGTTCCCTTCATTTTCAGGAGGATAAAATATTCTCTGAAATCATGGCACACAAATTATCTCAACTTCAAATGAAATGAAATAGAATTATGTAAATTGCAAGTCTCACAGACTTACAAAAATTTTCTCCAAATAGTGAGCAAATAAAAATAGATAACTCAACTTTATCAATTATATCACCGCCACCAGACAAGGAAACAGAGAACAGAGCCAATCGGTCTTCATATGCACTAGCAGCAATGAAGCAGCCGCTGTGAAGAGAAGCATAAAACTTATGAACAATATAAAATCCAGTTGCCAAGTTTCATCTTTGTTTCCAGTTTATGGAATCCAATTCACACATGGACTACAAAGATTTTAAATACACAAATCAACAAGGGAGTTTAGCACTCCTGTACCCGAGCTAATTTCTGCCATACTGCTTACAATCAGTTGATAAAATTAACCATTTAGGTGTATGCATATATGTGCGCCTGCATGTATAGTAATATACCACATGGCTGATATACATAGAAATCCAAAAATGTAGGTCTCTATGCTTTTGGAGGAGTCAATGAACCAAGACAAGAAAAAGGGAAGGGTGGTTTATTGCCTGTGGAAAGGGAAGAAAAGAGAATGCTCAAAGGGAGTTTTCCAGGTTGGTAAATTAAAGGTGATTCGCTGTCAACAGAAGTTGAAGGAATATTGGCTCAAAGAAGGGGACAGGAACACCAAGTATTTCCATTGCATGGAAAATGCACATAGGCGGCATAACTATATTATGAAATTGGTAACGGATGGGGTCGTTGAAGAAGAAGAGAGAAATTTAGCAAGTTGTATGATTAAGTTCCTTAAGAATTTGTACAGAGAAGAGACTCACGTTCGTCCGTCGGCCTTTGATTGATGGGATGCTCTTTGATTCGTTAGAGGAAGGAAAGGATAGGTGGTTGGAGAGACCTTGGGTGAGAAGAAGGAGCTAGAGGCGATTGGGAGTTTGAATGGCAATAAAGCTCCAAGCCTGAATGGGATGACTATGACTTTCTTCCCCCGGTGTTGGCACATTATTAAGAGTAAATTTATGCTTATGGTAGGGGAGTTCTTTGAAAGAGGAACCTTTGAGAAGAGCTTAACTGCAAGCTTTGTTAATTTGGTTCCAAAGAAAGGCAAGGTTACCAATATTAGAGATTTTCGAACAATCACTCATGTGGGAAGCATGTACAAACTTATGGCAGTGTAAACAGGAATGCAAAAGAGTATGGGCATAAAGTGGTGCAAGATAGTTAAAATGCCCCAGAGAGACAAATCTTGTATGCTCCTCCTTGAAAATGAATCTGTAGATTCTAGAATCAAAAGTGGTGTTCCGAGGTTGATTTGTAAAAGTTGGACATCATGGAAACTTATGACCGATTAGGTTTTATTCTTTAATTGCCGGATAGAATGACTTTTTTACGAGTTCTGGGGGTCTTAGGCAAGGAGATCCCTTATCCTCGCTGCTATTCATAATTGTTATCGAGGCTTTAAGTTTGTTTTTTCAAAAGTCCATTGACTCAAATATGGTTAAGGGTCTTGTGATGGAGGGAGGGGGTAAAGACGGGGGAATATCTCAAAGGGACAAGCCAATGTAATTATGGCTTGAACAGAACAAACAAATTATCAAATAAAAAAATCCATTCCAATTTTTCTAATCACACAGATGTGACCAACCTGGAATCAACAGCTAACATTCTTCCAAGTTGATGTGTTGAGTTTCCAGGATTCGAAAGTTGAACATGTGAGACCGAAAAAAACCTACATCAACAAGTAAGTAGTCTTTGAGAAAAGTTAACTTAGAGAAAGAACAGAACCCATGCCTTCATTTCAAGATAAATAAAAAGAGAGCAGAGCAGAAACATAGAAACCTGTGCATTTCATTGCAAAATGTGAGAAATGAGAGCTTCCCTGAATCAGAAAGGACAACCAAAAGGTCTTTTCCCAACATCTACAAGAGAAAAAAGCAAGAAATAGCATTCAAAAGAATCAGGTAAACACATCTTCATGGAGAATAACTTCCTATCCCTTGCACTTATTTGAGATCACCACAAATATTATTTCTTCTAATTATTTAAGGAAAAAAAAAAAACATGAGATTTTCTCTGATATTAAGCTGAGATTAACCAGAAGATCTGTGAATTCATTAAAAGTGAATTGATTAACAGACCTGTGAGTTTCGAGCATGGAACTTCTCATTCCAATGTATTATGGCAAGGTCTTTTATTGTGCCAAATACAGCGTGCTCACAAACAGATTGTACAATCCCATCTTCACCAATTACTACCAACTCTATCGATGTCTCCTGAATGAAATGCCATCAACAAATCACTGTTAGATTGATCTAGTAAGATGAAACAAAGGAAACCACTGCCTGCTCCATAAGAATATGATAAAAACAAGGAAGCAACAGTATAATAGTATAAATTACTGGGGATAATTGGGAACAGGTTGCCAAAGTAAGCTGTTTTTTTACATCAAATGATTGGGTACATGCATTAAATTCTTCAAATAAACAACTAGTTGACAACTTGACATAAAGTTCAAGTCGGGAAAAAGACCACCGCGTGTGATGTTCAATTTGGATGACAGAAAGAATTGGACACCCTACTACCAGACAACATCTGGGTGCATGCACCTGATTGTATTGAAAAATTAAAATGGTAAATTACATTTCTAACCAATTACTCCAACAAACCCCATGCTTGAAGACACTTCTAGATGCTAATACGTCCAGCAAGATAACTCCAAAAAGTTTGTCCAGAAACAAGAACCTAAATTAGTTATTGCTAGACATTTGTAATCGTAAGACACTATAAATCGAGTGAATAAAGTTTAACTATAAAAATTACAGAATAATCCAAAAAATAATCATGATAATCTCAATGGATGCATCAAAATGGTAATAAAACTGTAGCAGTGTCATTGAATCTGTTGGCAAATCCAAGTTGAAGATCATGCTGCAACTATCTGTTGGTGATGAACCTATCTAGAAAATATCTGAACATTCCAAATTGTAACTAGGTAACTAGGTTTTTTTCTCACTGAGTCCTGCAATTTGTTCTTTCAAATAGCATGGTGCAGACAAATGAAATGAAATCTTGCTAACATCTTGCCACAAAGAGATAACATGTATAGAAAATAGATCTCATTACAATTTTACTTCCTTACAATGGGAATTTGACTATTTGAGAATGTTTCTATTATATAACTAAAGGGTCAAAAATATTGTTGCTTATCAAATCAAAAATTTGTTTCTATCACATAACTTCAGAAATGCAAAAGAGATATATATATATAGTCCACCAAAAACACATTTCATCTTAGGCTGAGGCTTCAATAAAGATAAATTTTCTCTCCCCAAAAGTGGTTTTTTTCTCTGCAAGGAAGTCATTGATTATGCTTGCAACCCTAGGTTTCCAAGCTTGTTGGAGTTAAATTGAAGGCATTTTCCAAGCCCTTGAGAACATTGCGAAGGTGAGTCACGTAGATTTCTTTTTTCTAATAATCAAAGGTGAGTCGCATTCAGTTCTAAAATTGTTTACTGGGTTCTGCTCCAATTGAACAACCAACTCAAAATTCTTGGCAGGTTTCTTTTACAGGCTATGAATTCCTTCTTGTGGGATTTCACATAAACACAACTTCATTGGAGTTGAACCATGAGAATTTCTTCTCTTATGGTTTATTACTTTATTGTCTTTTGCTTTTAATGTCATCTACATTGCCTTATTCATTTGCACACATTTGTTTATTATTATTTTTTTGATAGGTTTCTCCCAGGGTTACCTAAATTAATTTATCATTATTTAACTATTTCATTTTGCAGTACCCAAATTACTAGCATTAAGCTTACCCCCTTTTTCCTTCGTTACAACAAAGGGACTCGAGAACTAGACCTACCCAAACCCGAACCCAACCTGATACCAACTGAGCTAAGGGCTCGTTGATACATGCAGTAAGCTTTCTGCCAAACAAGTCCCTATTCTTACTATTTGCTTCAACCAAATCCAAATTTATAAACAATTCCAGTATGTTAAAGCGCAACCAACAAACTGCATTCAAACAAAAGGAGGATTTAAACAAATATGAAAACATAAAGCACTCAATTACACATAATATATCTATGAAAGCCTATCTACCAACAATTCGAACATTTCCAGGTCCAACTTTCTTTATTTCCATTTCAAATGGCACAACATACACAATTCAACTCAACAAAGACTTAATCCCAACTCCACGGGCCGGCTCAACGAATCATTTTACATTCAGCTCTATCAAGGGCCGTACACTCTCTTAAATCCCTACCCAAATATATATATATATATATATAAGACACAATCCATGGTTCAAGAATACTCGAGAATTTGCGATGAAGTGTAATCAAACGAATAAAATTGAAGGACAGAAGCAACCTTTCCAAGAACGATGTCGAGGGAGGAAGGAGATCGTATGCGTCCATACACAACCTGAAGCACGACACTTCCTCTGAGAACGCATTTGGCGAGGTAGTGAACGCCTCTGGAGGAGGACGATCGAGACTGTGCAGATGAACACTCTTCCTCTGCAACCGCCATTAACGAGACCGAGACCTTTTTGAGAACAGCAGCTAGGGTTTTTGTTTGGTTTCTTCTCTTCTGGGAGATTTTGATGGAAAAAAAAAAAAAAAAAATTGAAAAGTTCTAGGGTTCTTGTTCTTCTTATCGAAAGTTTCGTCTACGAACGAGTGTTACGTGGATTCCATGTGGTTTGATCAACACAAGACATGTGTGTTGGTGTACGTCTATCTATATGTCTATATCTATATAACATATAGAGAGAGAAGGAGAGAGAGAGAGAGACACTTCTGGAAGTTCTGATAAACTTGACGCACACGTAGCGCTCATGCGGAGAAGAACTTCGGCACCTACCACAACCCGATAAAAACGGAAAATGCCAATGGGAACCAAAAGTGCGACAATCTCTTCTGTAGCAAACAATGATATATAAAATTGAAAATAATTTATATTTTAGTATGTCGAATAATTTTAGAGTGGATATCAATTTCATTCCTAAATTTTAATTTAACTTGATATAGTATATAAATTTTTTGAGTTGTATCAATGCAAGAAATTCACTACTCGTTATTTAAATATCACGTGAAGTTATGTGAATATTTCTGTGAAGTTTATGTTAATTTGATATGGCTTAAACTGATTGCATAAAATGCCACTGTGGTTCTTAAATTTTAATTTGTTTGATTTAGTCTTTAATTTTTAAAAATTGTACCGATATTATAATATTTTTTTATAAGAGGATTTGACTTTACTAAGATAGTACCCTCATAATCTACTGATATGAAAGAATAGTCAATTGTAGCGAATTTGACTATAGTTCACCTACAAATTGACTATAGGTCATTAAACCTTAATCTGACTTGTAGACACCGAGCTATTAGTTGACTATAGAAGTCCCTTAGTTGACTAATGGTAAAATTCGCTATAAGTTGCTTTAATTGATATGATATGTCACATCAAATTTTGACACATATGCACTTTTTGCTTGCTAAATTTTTATAAACTTATGGTAATGAGATTACATTGCACAAAATAGAAGGTTTAATTTGGAAATTTTGAAAAGTAAACCAAGTCTGGTTTACTAATTTTGGGGTCCTATTAACCTCTGCTCTAAAGGCGGATATTTATTCTCCGATGTGAGGGTATGTATCTACGAAAAAGTGGAACTAATATTTGGGACACGTGTCCCAGAAAGTGGGGAGAATAAATGTGTATTAACCCCAGTTTTCAAGTTGGTTTTGCTAAATGAGGGTTATTACCACATTTTTTGATGAAGCTGAACAATTACAAAGGATAAAAGTCTTTCAAAAACATCAATTTTTTTTTTTTTTTTAACAAAAAACAAAAAACAAAATAACCTTAGTCAAACTCATCTCCAACTAATCATATTTTAAACTTCCCAAACAGGCCTTAGTCACGTCACGTTCAATATTTACTCTTTAATTATTTTTTTAAACAATAAAATAACATAAGATTGACAATTGTGTTTAGGGAAAGCTAAACTCACCACACAACTCCAAAACAAGGCAAAATTCTCACTCTGAACTTATTTTTAACACCCTTTTTTGAGATGGGTGCCTTTGCAAATCTCTTATGAAAATAGATGTACTCTCTCTCGTTCTGAGTAAAATTTGTACATAGCATGAAGATAAAAAAAAGAAAAGGGAAAACAATGAATAGTGTTATAGATTTCAACTTGAAGGTAATGTTTGGTCACCACCACATAAATCTATGCTAACATTCCCAAAAAACAACAAATAGGAACAATGACTGAAGCTATCAATAATTATAAGCCTCTCAATGCAAATTAAAACTGCATTTCATGACCTTAAACCTCTGGAAGTGTGAATTAACAGAAGCATCAGTAAGTAGATAAGCAACAATATGGGCAGTTTGATCTATTGTCCATCCAAGGTTCCGAGGGCCTCCTTGAGAAGTCTCTGCGCTTCTTCTCTCCTCCTGGACAAGCAAAGGAACAATGGTAACACAAGCTACGAACACATCAGGCCACAATTAGAGTTTTATAAATGCTCATACTATTGACAGTTTTGAGAAGTATAGGTTACTTATCAATCATTGCAGCAAACACATGCATTGCTTTACATCCCTATAACCTCGTCAAAATCTGAAAGTTGTCTTAAATGATCACAGATCCATTTGGTTGGCAGGAAACAAAATCGGGAAAGAATTGTATTAATGTTTTGGATGGAAGTCTTTTCTTGAGGGTTGAGGAATTGACTAGAAGATTTGTCTTTCATTTCTTAGGAAAGTAATGCATAACATGAGATCAATGAGGGATGCCTTGGCTTACCATACTTATCCTGTATAGGATTTGTTTTTATCCAAAGTATCAATTTTTTTGTGCTCCACATACAAGTGTGGTGGATTCTCTGGTTGAAAACCACTTCTATTATGTGACAAACACGTCCTAGAACTCCATTTGATCAAGGATTTTAAACTACCACAACACCATTATCACTTGTCTTACCCCAATAATTTGAGTTATGACCTTAAAAGCCTATAAAATCAATGTCGAAAATAGTTTTCTAAATAAAAGTTATGAAAAATGTTGAAACTCAAAGTATCTGCTATTCCAAAACACGAGCCACAAGTTAAAGCACTGTAGCTTTTCATTATTAAGATAAAAAATGAAAGATCATACAAATAGGTAGCCTTAGATACGGACATCTATCTCAATGCAAAACAAACTCATTCATGTAATCCAGTGGTAGGCCTGGTGAAAGATCAGTCCCCATACAGTGGGTGAGTAGTGTAAGAAAGACAACTTTTTTACAATCAAACCAACTGCCCCCACCAAAAAAAAAAAAAAAAAGAAGAAGAAGAAGAAGAAGAAAGAAAACCCAATAACAAGCATGTGATCAAAAGATTCTATTCAATTTCAATGGCCTTATAGGGCACACATTAAACAGTAAAATGAAGTCATTTCCATAATCACTAAAATGATGTTAAAAATTAAAATTCAATTCATTTCTTAAAACCCTAAAAATGATCTTACTTCAAATGATGTAAAAGCCAGTATTCATTTTAGATACTCAATAAACAAAACAATCTTAACCCAGATGTTAAGAAAAACAAAGTAGAAAGATTTTACTTTCGAGTGGTTTCTGAACATCCCAGTAGGATTTAAAGCATACCTCTTAATATCCTCCACGGCTTGTTTACGGTGTTGTATCTGTTGTTCTAGAATGTGAATTAGTGTTGCTCGTGCCTGAAAGTGGGGAAAAAACTACTTAATGAGGTGGATTCTAAAACACAGACCAAGAACAAAGGATGTTCAGGTCACTAAAGAAAATTTCTACCTGGTGGGGGCGCAATGAATTAAGAAGGTGATGTATGTTCTTGAATATAAGGGATATGTCTTCCACTCTCCTTGCATACTGTGATGGTCTCTCAACAAGAACATCAGTAAGCTCCAAAATGTGCAGCTGCAAGTCTCTATTGAGCGACCTCAGTTCCTTCTTGAAATCTAACAGAGATTACATTGTTTATAAAATATCATAGCAGGACAGACATTTAAGGTTAATTTATTCAACTCCAATCAGGATAATCTTGGGAAAAATATGTCATTCTAGAAAATTCTAAAAATACATATGTAGAAGTTGACCGCATCAGCCCAACAGTCATTTTATAGTTTTTTTGGGGGAAAATTAAGTGGACAGGAAGCAGATTCTGAAGCTGTCTCAAAGCTACAAAAATGTTTGAACAAACTCATACCTTCATAAAGTAGTATATTGATAAGCAAAACCAAAGCTGAGATAAACATACCAACATTCGGCCCTTTTGGGTACAACTGACGTACGCCCTGCTCCTCTAAACTTGGAAGTACATCATCCGTCTACATCAAAGATGCAACAAATATAATAATCAAATATAAATAAATAAGACCCTATAAGACCATGTATTGCATCAATGAAAAAACAAATTTTGATCATAACCTACTACTTCAAGATGTTAAGGGCATGTTTGTTTCCATTCTCAGAATAAAGTTTTCTGTTTCCAGAGTGGCAAAACACAGAAACAGCATGGAAAACTTCTTTGCCAATGCATTTCCGAAAACTGTTCCAAGAAATTTTTCCAAAACCAATTCATATCCAATGGACATCAAAAAGATGTTCTCTGTTTTCTTGTTCATAAAAAATGAATTGACCAAAACACGTTTGTGAGAATTCTTGCCGTTTTCTGGAAACATTTTTCCAGGAGATGATTTCCGAAAGGAACCAATCGCGCCCTAAATTTCTTCAAATTGTTTTACACCAGACCAAAACTTCAATATAGAACTTCATACTGAGATTCTTATAGTCAAACTTCAGTAAAATTGACTTCAGGCATCACCCTCAAGGCCTCAAGACATTTAAAGATATATATATATATATAGAGAGAGAGAGAGAACAGATATATATATATATATATATATATAAAGGGCGGGGGGGAGAACAGAGATATGAGAGGAAAATTTTGGAAAATCTCACAGTATAATTGCAACCAAAGCAGACATACGTTCCTTCAATAGGAGGGGGAGGGTCTGGAGCAGATTTAGGGTTTTGTATGTAATCTTTGTAGAGTCTGTAGTATGGTGGTGGAGGAGGGTAAGTAGCTGTTGCCATTGCCACTTCTTTCTAACCAACAAGGGACCAAAGACCTAAAAAAAAAAAATCAAACCACAATGAAAGGAAAAACCAAAAAGTATTGCAGATAAAAACCTAATTCCCCATACAACCATGCCGAGAAAACTTGGGAAAAATAAAAGAATTGCAAATTTTGAATCTTAGACTGAAAGTTCTGCTCCTTTTCATTTAATACTAACTAAAAACCCATAATAAAAACCTAATGCCCCATTTGGTGGCTGAGAAAACACAGGAGAAGAAAGAAAAAATAAAACTTCCAATCTTCGATTTTTGACTATTTGGCTTGAGCTGAGCTGAGTTTTCATTTACCTAAAGAGCCCAAATAACATAACGTATATGATTCAGAATTTTGTTTTCTTTTCTTTTCAATTTTTCCACCCTTTTCTTGGGCAACCAAACATAAGAGGGAATAATGCAAAGAAAATATTAAGTAATCTTACCTCCAAAACTAATGAGTAAGATCGAGATTTGTACATGTAATTATACAAACACATAGAAGTTGAGAAAGAGAGAAGGGGACAGGGAATCATCCAAACACACCGTTTGACAAGCTAGAGTTAAAACGCACCATTCGTCAAGCTAGAATTAAAACACACCATTTTCACAAATGAGAAGATTCGGGCCCATTTGGTATAGCTTTATCTTTTACTTTAAGGCAGTACTAAAAGAGAATCCGAAGCTACTAGTAGCAGATGAGAATCACTTTGTATTTAGAAACTCTATTTCAAAAGTGATTTTCATGCTACAAGTGATTTGATTTCTGTTTGACAAGAAAAATATGTTGTGGCCATCATAACATCAAAGGACAATATTACCCTTTTGGAAGGATTTTTTTCCCTGTTTGGCATTAGTTGAAGTGCTTTTACTGTAATTTTAAATAAATTGCATAACTAGGTTAAAAATATTATAAAAGTTGAAGTGATTTTTTTTTTTTTTCGTTTTCTCTATTTGAAATATATAAATTATAAAGTTTAACAAGTATATGACTTAAAGCCACGAAAGGGCCAAAGTAGCTGCCATTGGCACTTCCTCTGCACTATAAAGGCTACGTAATAAGCATGGGGCATTAGGTTTTCAAAGAGGATGTGTCTTACTTGACTAAGTTATGGCTATCACGTCAATGGGTGTACAAATATACAAGTATGATTGCAGACATATGTTGGATTTTTTTTTTTATAACAATCCAATACTGAAAGAGATTGATAGTACTAAAGAAATGAAAGAGCATCATGTATTTTTTTATGTGAAAAGGATCAATATGGAAAGAGATTCCCAAAAACCAAAAGTGGCTTGGATATGTTACAGATGAGAGTCGCAAATTTTCAGGATATTTCAATTTGGAAAGGTAAAAAACAAAGCTTTCTATAATGATTAAAAAAACCCATAAAGTAAAAAAATAAAGCTTTCTAGTTGCTTACACAGAGGATTACAACCTGTGAACCCAAAATAAATGAAGCAAGGAAGAGGCCACTTGAGTGTGCTTAAAAATTATTGAAAAACAAGGTTTGTGATAGTTTGGTTATTGGAATGCTGAGATAGTGAAAATAGATATGGAACTATGGTTATACCAAACATGGAAATGATCATCATAAACAGAAGATGGAGCTCTTGGAAGAAGAAACATGGAATTGAACATCAATTAAGCTAGCTTGCACATGAGTGGTCATGATCCTACTTTAGCCTTGATGCAAGATTTAAATTTAATTTCTTACAGTTATTGAAACGTCAAGGCAAATGATTGTCAATGAAAGTCACCAGCAAGCCCCCAAGTTACCACCAGGTCTGTTGTAAGGCAATCAATTGCATTTTTCAGTAATTATGGTTTTAACCATTTAAGTAACCTTCAAAATGTTATAAGCTGTATCGCTCATGCAGGATAGTTTAGTGGCATATAGAAATGTCGGATGGGTTATCAAAAATTGCAGGATATAGTTTGTTTAACTCCCCAGAAAATTGTAAAAATTTGATGGTCTGGAGTTGTTTGGAAAGGGCATCAACTTGAAAATCCCTTATTCATCTACTTGAAAAACATGCATTCAAATTCAAAACCCATGTTAAAAAAATAAATAAAATCTCAAAAACATGATTCCTCCACAGTCTCCACTTGAAAGGCAAGAACATTCATTCAAATTCAAAACTCGTACAAAAAATTGCATTCAAATTCAAAACCCATATATATATATATATATATATATATATATATATATATATATATATAAAATAAAAAAATAAAAAATAAAAAAAAATGCATCCCAAAAAAAAAAAAAAAAAATTGTATTCGACTTTGAAACCCATATAAAAAATTTCAAAAACATGCATCAAAAATAATATCCGTATCACATCAATAAAAAAATAAAAAATAAAATGAATAAAGGTTTGCAATAAGAAACCAAAACCCCATATTCAATCAAACGAACCAACAACAAACAGCTGAAAATGAAAGAATAAGGGTTCTAGGGTTTTCATGAGGGCTATTAACTAAGTCTAGTACAGGATGTGGTATTTCAATTTACATCAATAAGGACAGATCTAAAATAAACGGAAGAAAAAATTTAATCTAGCAAAGAGAGAGAGAGAGAGGTGATTACCTGGTAGAAATTTGCCGGAGAAAAAACAAGGTTGCCGCGTGTGACGGAGAGTACTACTGAATGGGAAGGAGAAAAGCCAGAAGAGTGACGTGATGTTGATCGTGTTTTAACCTTGAAGAGGACATGGGTGGTATTTCGTCTTTAGTGCTGAAATGTGAGATTGTGAGGGGCATATCAGACAATTTGGAAAGTTCATAAATAGGTCCGTTTGTGGCGTTTGGATCTGTGCTATTGATCCGCATCGGCTTGCTGATAAATCCAGTGTGGTTTATGAGCAACTCCAGTCTCCAACCATAGTCTCCAACCATGAGAGGCAAACTCTCATATTAGGCATTTTATTTGGTCAAATTCAAAAAAAAAATCATTACGATTTGGGACGGAACCAAGACATAGCCAAAGGGGCATGCCCCCTTGCTTTTTGACTTTCCTTAATATATATATATATATATATATATATATATATATATGATATTTGCATGATGGAGAAAGATTGGTAGGAACTTTGCCCCCCTAGACTTTACTTCTGGTTCTACCACTGATTCCAATAGAGAAGGAGTCAAAATACTAGGCATTTTGTCTATTCTTCAAATGAGTAGCCATATTTAGCAAGACAATGAGGAGAGAGAGTGCACTAGCCATTTTTGCCACGTCATCAATTTCCCACAAATTCTTCTTTTCATGGTATAATTTGAATATTAAAATATAAATAGCTATCCAAATGACTATTATGGTTGGATTGCATAACCCTTTAAGAAAACAAAAGGCAAAATAATATTTGAGCATTTTGACTGGCCAAAATGGTTAGTCATGATTGGAGATGCTCCAAACATGATTAATATAGAATTTACATCCATGGTTAAAGATGGACTCCACTAATGAAAGGACACGTTAGGATAAAAAAAAATAAGGGCGATTAAAATGGATTGAATAACATTTTTGTTTTTGTTAAGGTTTAAATTCATACTAATTCTTAAAAATGTACAAAATTATTAACAATTTTTGTTCATTAATAATGATGTGTAAATGTTGAATTCTAAAATTTTCACTTCATTGGATGGTTACTTCGATAGGTTCCTACTTTTTTTATTTAGGTGTTAAAATCATTCTAAAAGTTAATAATCTTATAATTTAGTGGCATGCATTTTCACTTTTATAGAAAAATATCTTTGTTTCAGTATATGAAAATGCATTGATATTCATTTATTAACGTGGAAAGTTTGAGAACCTGGAATAATTACTATGGCTTGGGAAAAAGAAAATCACATAGAAATGATGAGTCAACGCATAAAAAGACGGTTAGAACAGTTGGGTATAGAACAAAATAGGAATCTGCTAAATTTAGCGCGTTTTTGTATATATATATATATACACACACACACATTTAGCTTCAAGGATTGAGAGAGAGGGTGGGGTAAAGTCATGCCCAATTTGGAGGTAATTCGATATATTTTTTTGTTTCTTCTTCTCCAGATATATATATACATCTACATTACATGATTATATGCCAAAATTATCAGTTTCCGTTCATTTTCTTTATGAAATTATAGTTTTCTCTCTCGAAATCCTCTCTCTCTCTCTCTCTCTCTCTCTCTCTCTCTCTATATATATATATATATATATATATAATAGATTTCTGATTTGATTGATTTTTGTCTTAGGTTTTTGCTATAACCCATTCATGGATTTGGACAGATAATAAGCCTTGAAGCGTTTTCTTATAGAAGGATCTTTCAAACCCTTTTATAGGGTAGAAACCAGGTACTCCCCCCCTTGTGTGTGTGTGTGTGTGATCCATGGTTTTTCGGGAACCCTTTTGCAAAAACATTTTTGTTAAAATCAAAGATTATGCACACATATTTATATACATATTATATTTCTGGGCAATTACATTCTCAATTTAGGCATTGCTTTAAAACATGAAAATTCAGCTTGGCTTAATTATCTGGACAAATTGATTTGTTAAGTTAATTACATAGCTGGATCGAGGTAAATGAAACCTTAGGTACAAATTCTTCAATTTGCAATTTTGGCGTCTATTAGTGACAGATAACATGACAAGCACTGATTGATCCATTGTAGCCAAAATAAATTTCTGCAGGTACTTCAAGCATGGATCTTCCTGCAACTGGTGTGGAACTCAAACCAGAGAAGTTTGAAGATGTAACAGATGGAGGTCCCATGTTCCATTGTGATCTTTTCGATACAGAGATAGTACACAAAATAGCACAAGTGTTCCTGCCAGGATTATCAACAGCCTGTGTTGACAACACAACAGGTGATATCTTCAAGAGCCCTGCTTTAGTGGCTGTTGATATGAGAAAGGAAATGGTGGATTATCTTACCCAGAGAAGTGAAACTTTTGTTGCAGAGTCTGTCATCTTAGAAGATGGTCCAGATGCAGAAGCATCTGACCATCCTTATGATATCATTTCTGATTTTGTTGATGATTTTGTAAGTTCAAAGAGGAATTTATTTAGCCGGGTTTCGGGATGGCTATTGAGTGAAAAGAGAGAAGACAAGATCGATGATTTTGTTCAAGAAATGGAACTAACTGGGTTTTGGTTGATGGATAGGAGGGAAGTCATTGCACAAACTCTCCTTAAGAATATTGACTTCAAGAACATATTTCACTGCGAAATGAAATTTAATACTGCAGAAGAGCTTGCTGAGCATGTTCTCCAGTGTGGTTTTAGGTCCATGAACTGCGAAAATGAGGGGTGTAGTGCCTGTTTTTGTGCAGCCCACGTGGAGAACCACGATTCGGTTTGTCCCTTCAAGATAATTCCATGTGAGCAGAAGTGCTCTGATAGTATCATGAGACATGAGATGGACAGGCATTGCATAACTGTCTGTCCAATGAAGCTTGTGAACTGCCCATTCTATCCTGTTGGTTGTCAATATGCTATTCCTGGCTGTATGATCGAACAACACTGTTCAGATGATCTCCATTCTCATTTGCTGTATATTCTTCAAGTTATTCACAAGGAAGCATCTATGGAGGATTTGAATTTACGGGCGGAGCAACTAGAAAAGGTGAGTCATATAGTGTGTTTGGATATTCTTTTTAAATTCTTTTGAAACATAAATAGTAGCTGATGGTGTATGAAAATTCAAATGTTCTGTTAAAGTGGCATGCTCAAGCACTACATGATTTGTTTCCTATTTAACTTACTGCCCTTGAAAACTTATCCAAACAAGCTTTTACCAATTTGGTGGTGTGATTTGAATTCTACCTTATTCATATCTCATATCCCCTGCAATCCATCTTGTGGGATTTTGGAGAATAGACAAACAGGAACCAAACACATGAAACATGAACATTAGGAAATTACTCAAATTTTGTATAAATTATAAAGCTTAGGAGAATAGGAGCCATGTAGTTGGCACCCATCAATATGTTCTATGTATGTAATTCCACTAGTTATGTATATAGAGAATATGACTGCCATGTGGGCACATGTAGGCACGACATATTATATCCTAGACACCTATTGACCAGATGGGATTTTGTTCAAATTAAAACTATAAAGGACGAAAATTTCTTGATTTTTTTTATAATGGGGATTTTAGGGGGAAAAAATCAACATTGTAGTTATTGCCATTTGCTGAAGCACCAAATCAACAAGCTATTTTGCCTTCATGGTCACACATGAGATTTATATTACGTGCTGTCAAGGCTGTCTCTTATACAAGCATTTTCAGTAAAATATTTCAACTTTCAAGTGGCCCCCAATTTGGACAACCCCCACTTTAGATGAGAAAGGCACTGATAGCTGCTCAATAGAGGCTAACTTTGGCTTTTGAATGTGTTGTTTTGAGAGGGTGTACTCCTTTTATCAAACTAGAGGCCCCCAACTCAGCAGCCACAGAATTAGGATTTATTTTTTTTTTAAAATATACAAAAAGCATGATATAATGGGGTGGCCCAAGCATGCATGTTACAACTTCATTTTATAAACTAGAAGTTCAAGGTTGTGTAGATGCTCTACAATAAGTACAAGAGGGTGATAAACTACTAAGCATATAGTAAACGCAAACACCACTGATTGGATGTCTATGGTTATATAGATTTAAACTCTCTTATCTGTGCTATATTTATATATATGCTTTGTTTGACTGCTGAGGAAGTGGTGGTTTAGAAAGAAATTTGAGAATCTTACAACCCTTTCAAATTTGATAATGAATGGAGCATTACTGATATTGAAAAAGAACTAGTTTCCAGCTTTGGAACTTGTTTCCCAGATTCTAAAATGCTTTCATTTTAGAAGGTAAAAATTACTGAAAAGGCTACATGTTTGAAGGTTTTGGCAGCTAGGAAATCCTCTCTCTATTTACAAGCTTAGTCCTAACCAGGAATATACAAAATATATTGATAGTGTACTCTCCATTTTTATATCCGTAAAATGCGCAAGTTTTTAAATGGGATTTTTTTGTGGGTGT
>JAESVK010000172.1:626526-651100 GCA_017140935.1 Hamamelis virginiana | reverse complement strand
CCAAAGACTTTAAGACTTCCAAAGCATAATATCGGATGTGTCTAGATACTACACGTTAAATTCCATGGCCCAAAGCAAAGCGAAATAGAAGTTATAAGCCAAAGGAAACAAGATGATCAACAAAAGGGCAAAGCTGGCATTATTAAAATATCTCTCTCTCCAGAAATATTTTGACTCTCAAAACTCCCAAATTTAAAAACTAGACTTCACAAGCTTTTCGTGCATATAAAATATGCCCAAAACGGAGTTCAAATGCAAAAGATATGAGCAAAAGAAGGTGCAGAGGAGTATATGCATCACCCAAGACCCATTATCCACCCGTTATCGATAACGGCATAGGCCATTATCGATAATGCCCTCTCCAGCTGCAAAAACTCGAACAAAACAGCAGTAAACCCTCTTTAAACTCCTTCAAAAACTCAATTAAACTTTCAAGGCTTCACAACCTACCTTCTAAACCTTAAATCCAACCTTAAATAATTTCAAAAATACTTAGTTTACATATTTAATCCATGATTAAAAGCTTTGCCAACAAAATCATCAGGAAAAGAGTTTAAATTCAAGAAACCCACATGTAGTAAACTTGTAACCAATAGCTCCTCAACCTTACTTTCAAAATACTAACTCTTACTAACAAAAACCCGAAAGTAAGGAATCAAAAACACACAGACTCATCAAGAACAAGCTTTAACCCATAAATGAACCCGAGAATTCACCACATTATCGATAATGGTATAACCTTTATCGATAATGGTTACAACTGAAACCAGAAATTGTACGGCAGCAGGTGAAGTCCTCCATTAAAAAACTTCTCAGCTTCACAACACCCATATGCAACCTCAAAACCTTTTATTCAACCCCAAACAATCTTTACAATACAGAAGTTACTTTATATGAGTTAAATACATAATATTTTCCAAGATTTAACAATCTTTGAAAGTTTAAAACCCACAGTTTTCTTACTTGAAAATTACACGCTGCATCCCACTGAAAGTTCACCTCCCAGAAAGTTTAAAAGAATAAAAACACTATTTAGAATTTGGATTTGAGAAGAACCCACTAACCAAACCTTCAAGCATACCCACGCATGTTCTGATTAATAAGGGAAACTCACCAAATTCATAATCAAGTATGCAGACTATAATAATCTTGATCTACCTTCAAATATATCAAGCTAATTTGTAAAACCAAGCATTTGAGATGTACACTCTTTAAAAAAAATCCAAAAGTATAAGTCCAGAAAATACTCAAAACCCACAAGAAATCCTGTAGCTTATATACTACTCTCAAAATTTTTAAAAACCCAGCAATAATATGAATCCAGCAACAAATCCACATGCCCACAACCTCAATTAACTTCAATCTTACTAATCCATCCCAAAATAAAGAAAAATAGCACTCAACTTACCGAGAATATGATCAGACCCATAGAAAAGATCACGCATCAAAACAGAGCCTACATGCAAGCTTCCTAACTTGATTTGATTCACCACACCCAGCTTACCAATATAAATCTAACTACAAGAATTCATCTAGACAACAAGTAGATGAGTTTTGAAAAAGTAAAAATCAAGATTTTTGTGTAAAACCGTGAAGACCCAAACCATTCTTGCATGTGTGTTTAAAAGCCAAGAATTGAAACCTTAAAATTTCTTTAAATCAAAACGAAAAGAGGAGAAGGGATGAATAGAAACATACATGTATTTATCTACTTTCAGCCCCTCAAATCTGAACTCGTATGAAACAAAAATGAAGAAATTTCATCTATGTATGCACGATATACCTTAGCCACTGTAAAAATGGGGTCCGGCAGCTTCTCCGGCGGGATTCCGACAGGGGTTTGGTGGCAGCAGTCCCCCCCTTCACCCGACTTCTCTCTCTCGGCTCTATCTCCTCTCACGGCTCTCTCTCTCTCTCTCTCTCTCTCTCTCTCTCAACTCTCTCATAGCATAGTTGAAAAGAAGAAAACAGGGGCTGCTGCCCACGGTTTTGGCATAAGGGAAATAAAAAAAATTTTTGTTAGGGACTGTTTGGCAACACAGAATATTATTAATTTAATTTAATTTTTTTTTTTTTCTGAGTTATCACAAGCGTGATGATCATATGCATAGCATTGATATAACTGGCATGCATATTATGAACTGTGATTATGAACTGTGGAAACGATGAGTTGAAATACCACCAATATGGACAAAAGATCCTGGAAAGAGTTAGTGCACTAATATATCACCCTTACTAAAAACAGCAAGTATATCCTCTTGCCAATGAGTGGCAATCGCGATATGTCCTAAAAAGGTGGGGACTGTGTGATATACAAACCCTAGCACCGGGGACGAAGGTATGTTGTTGTGGTGGATGGTTATGTACCCAATGAGGTAGCCATCCGGGATGGTTGTGTACCCTAAAATGAGGTAGTCATCCGTATGTGAATGTTTTTCTATTTAGCAGGAAAGGTAGGACAGAGAAAATGACAGGTATAACTACATGAGCATTGCATCGTATATCTATCATATGCATAAAGCATGCATGTTGTGTGAGATCATTTATTGTGAAAGAATGATGGATATATTCTGAAATATGAAAATGAATTACAGATGTGATGATCTTACTATGAGATGTTGGTTTCTGTAATATGAAAATGAATTGCAGATATGATTTTGGAACTTGCTGATAAATTTGAGATTCCTTACGTTTCTTTTAAAAGCGTCATGTAGTATTTAAGGTTTACGAACCTTACCGAGCAATAGTGGTTTTACTCCCCCCTTTCCTCCCCTCCCCCCACAGGACTGGCAACTCAGTAAACTAGATGGAGATTTTTGGAATTTGGGATATTCTGAGGACGATCATGACAGTGTTGATCTTTCTTATCCGTGGACATTCATTTTGGGTTTGTAATATAATATTTTTTTGGATACATTACGGGACTGTATTCATGATACAAACTAGTACTCAGCGCTATCTTTACTTTTTGAAATATTGTAAATTATTTTAAAATCTTTCACACATGCGTAGTTTGAAAAACTGTTTTAAACTATATTAATTTTACATGGAATTATTCAAAAATAAGCGTTTGGTATTTTATGTTAATAAAGCAACATATATGTAAGGGCAGCATACTTGTCGATTTCAATATCGTAGATCTGATTGATGCCCACTATATAACCATTAGCACACATCAGAGCAAGAAGACCAAGAAGACCAGAGAATGCCTTATACAATAATGACCACTTTATCAAATCTGAGTTCTCGATCAATGCTCTCGCTACCAAAGCACTGTCAAGAGATTAAAAGTGAGCTAAAGTCAAGTATACCTGGCATGAGCTTGGAAAAAAAATATTAAACCAATGATAACCAGTTTGCTCGCATGAATACTTACGTGGACCCTATAGCTGTTCCGCGAATGGTGTGGGGCCTTAGAAATCTCCAGAATGCATCATTAAACTGTGAAACTTTGTAGAGTACAGGATCAAATCCAGCAGCACCAATTTCACTGGAAGCCTGTCAGTATTTATTTTTAACATAAATGTCATATATAATCTTTCAATCTTGATCTTCACTTGAGTAATGTAGGAATTTTTTAATGTTTTTACGGGTTCGCATGTGGTTTTTTTAATGTTTTTACCAGTTTGTGCGCGCACACACATAGAGAAATGCTGTTATCAGGTTATAGACATGCACATAAGTAAAACATAAATTTCAGGTAATATTATGAAGAAATAAAATATACCCAGTTGGAAATACGGCTGTTGTGTCTGGTTGAGACAGATTTTGAGCAGCTTCTGCGATGGTACAACCCAATTGAAGGCAGGTCCTCGAAACATTTTTGGAACAAATTAGAAGATTTGGAGGTGGGATTAATGGGTACAGGTTTACGGAGAGAAGAGGTCTTGCAGTGAGGAACTATAGCTGAAATTCGAATGGAAGATGAATGAGAGAATAAGAGCTCCATCTAGAGAGAGAGAGAGATGAGAAGCAGCGCCAGTAGGGTTACTCCTTCCTCACACTTCAATTATGGTTTTTAAGTGGCAATGTGTGTACCCGTTTAACAAATACGTATACTATAAGATACTATTATTTTATTAAAAAAAAAGAGTATCTTACATAAGACTCAAACCGACTCTTTTTACAAACTCTCACAAAAACTCAAAACAAAAAGATTGAAAGAAAACGTCACTTTTCTTCACTCTGCAAAAGAACCCTACAAAGCCAACTCGTATTCTCGGAACTCCCTCTTTGTCCTTTTTCTCTGCTCTTATATCAGAATCTTTACTCTCCAAGTCCCGGGTCCGGATTTGCTGGTGAGCAGCAATTTGCTCACCACCTGGTGAGCAGCCGCTGTGATGGCGACACGGAGGCGATTTCAGTAATCCAATGGCCCAAGTGCAAAACGCACATGTTGAGCGTCGTTTTGAGCCAAACAGTGAGCAATAACAGCCCCTTAACCCCGTTAACGTTGCTGTGTAGCTAAAATTTAGCCAAAATTTGAGATTCCCGCCAACTTCTCTCCCCTCCCTCCTAGAAAATCTGACATCTTAACTCTCTTTACTCTTGACCCAAATTTCTTCTCTCTCCTCACGACCCAAATTTCTCTCATTACAACCCAAATTTCTTCTCTCATCACAAGCCAAATTTCTTCTCTCTCTACTCACGACCCAAATTTCTTCTCTTTGCTCATCAAACCATCATTGATTCAGTGCTTCTATTATACACAACTTTATTCTTCTCTTTACCCTTGTTGCTTGAAGACATTTTCCCCAAATTTTTTGGGTTTGAACAGTGCAGAGCAGTGGGTAAGCCAAAATATGGAACGTGAGGTGTAAAGAGGAGTGGGTTGGGTTGTATTGGATGGAGAAGATGAAAATCTAGAGAGAGAGTCACCTTGCGTGAGGCTATGGGAGACTATAAGTGAGAAATGGGAAAAGTGAATTTGAAAATGTGCGATTTGAGTAAATGGGTTTTTTATAGAGCCTCGTTAATAGTCAACTATCATTTATATATAGTCAACTATAATGGGCGGGAAAATTTTTGTGTAGCGGAAACAGTTAACACAGTTAACTATATAATAGACATAGTCGACTATGGTATTGCTGTCTCTGCAGATTGTATCTTTTGCGGCACCTTAGTCGACTATGATATTAGCATAGTCAACTATTGTCCTTCAAAAATCACATGCAATATGGTGGGTATGAAAAGCACATAAGTACATAAGAACTGTGACTATTTTAACTTATATTCAACTTAATAACTATGTATTGCAACATTTCTTACCAAGCCTCAGCATCCAAATAAAAAGACGATTAAAAGGAAAACATTTTTAAATAAACTAGAAAGTTTCCATTCATGTAACATAGCTTACATCCAAATAGAGTCATCTACATATATCCTTTCCAAAATATCAACAAAATGTTCAACCACAAAATACCCACTCAATACACATTTTCCCCACCATTTAGTTACACATTTAACATTTTCAGTTGTCCCAAAAAAATAGACAAAAACTGTTTAGATGACTACCAAAAAATAAACTTTCCATCCACAATATAGTACCAACAAGCATAACATTTCCATGCACAAAGAGCAAGCAAATCAGAGTGCTCCAAGAGCCTTCTTCAAGAACCCAATCAATTGTTCGCCATGGTACTCGAACTTTTGCCCAGCATCTTTGAAACTCTTCTCAAATGTCTCTTGAATTTAACTACCTTTGAAGCTCACCATGCCAATTTAGCCCGAAGTTCTTCAATTCCAGCAGACAACGTCTCCACATTTTAACTTCAATTCCAGCAGACAATGTCTCCACATTCTTCAATTGTTCACCATGGTCCTCTTGAACTTTTGCTCAAAGTTCTTCAATTCCAGCAGACAATATCTTGAGTGTCTTACTTGCCTACAATTTGGTTGCGACATTTTAACAAACATTTAGTACTCATCTTTACAGATGAACAAACACATACACACCCCAACTAACTTCACTTCAATCAGTTCAGTTTCACTTCATTTCGATCACACCAAAAGCAACAGCCACATGCATATATATACATGAACACACACACAAACACACACATACATAAAGTGTGTATATATATATATATATATATATATATATATATATATATATATTTGGATCTAGGTGGAGAGAGAGAGAGAGAGAGATAGGCATACCTGCTAGAACAAGCTATTTTGTTCGTGAGGAGAGAAAGAGTGAGAACAATCTATTGTTTGGTACGAGAGAAGATGAGCAAGAAATTTATAGATGAAGGAGAGAGATGGATCCAAAAATTTAGAGATTGAGCTAAAAATTTAGAGATGGAGGAGAGAGAAAGAGAATAAATTTGGGTAAGGAGAGAGATGAAATTTATATGAATGAGTGATTGAGCGGGACTTGAAAAAAAATTGAATCTCAAATTTTGGCAAAATTTTAGTGTTGCACAGTAACGTTAACGGGGTTAAGGGCTGCTGTTGCTCACCGTTTCGTTCAAAACGACACCCAACATGTGCGTT
The DNA here is from genome assembly GCA_017140935.1 of Hamamelis virginiana. Classification (NCBI taxonomy): domain Eukaryota; kingdom Viridiplantae; phylum Streptophyta; class Magnoliopsida; order Saxifragales; family Hamamelidaceae; genus Hamamelis; species Hamamelis virginiana. Next base: position 644,602 of record JAESVK010000172.1, on the reverse strand, counting down.
TTGCCCTTGGACCCTTGAATCGTTAAAATTGCCTGCATGTCACCATCGGAGCGGTTGCTCACCAGGTGGTGAGCAATCTGCTGCTCACCAGCAAATCTTTACTTTCCAAGTCCCAAGGTCAGCTAACCCGTTAACGTGAGATGCTTCATATATCAGAGTCTTTTCTATCCAAGTCCCAAGGTCAGATAACCCCTTCACGTGATATCTCGCATGTTTGTAAGTTTGCATGTTTTCTATTGCCTCTGTCCTTTTGTGAATACAGATTACATCTTATCTATTGCTTCTGTCCTTTTGTGAATAAAGAATTAGGATACTGCTTCTGTCCTTTTGTGAATAAAGAATTAGGATACAGAGCATAGCTGCAATACCTACCGCCATAGCATAACCTACCATTTGTTTTGTAGTTTTTCTCTTCTAGTCATCTGATCATCTCAATCTTTAAAAACTTTTTATCCGTGTGACACTTGTCCAACACCCTTGTATAGTAGCACTAGAACAGGCATTGTGCCTTTCAGTTTATAAATAATTTTTTGGCATGCATATTATGGATAAACCAAGTCAAATAAATATTCAATACTTATCCTTCATTGTCTATGTTAGCCAATGCAATTTCATCTAAGGAATTGAAAGACGATTCTTCATCAAAATTATCGTCAGGGTGCACATTATTTTCTGCTTCCATTATTAAATCTGTTGGACCGTCAATTTCCCCAACTTGAATATTAACAAGAAATTCAACAACTACTTATTGTTGTTCTTTTGAAATTTTATAGGAGTTTTTAAGATTACTACAAAATAATCTTCTCCCATCCGTAATTTTAAAAATATAATGACCATTTTTTATAATCCTTACAACTTCTTTTTGTAAAGCAAGATAATTTGCTTATAGTAGTAAATAGGATTTATTTTTTCAGCTACTTTAATTTTTTCAGTTTCGCTGAATTGATCTAAAAGATCTTCTTCAGTGGTTTGTTCTAAAGACCAAATTTGATAAGGTTGGAAAAATCTTTCTCTTCTATGTAAGCCTGCAAGACTGGTTATCTTGAATTTAAAATGGCCACATAAAAGATAATTTTTTGAAACATAATAGATCATAGATTTGATCATTGCAGGAAAAGAAGAAAATGTATTTGAAAAAAGTGGTTGAAAAATTATAATACTTACAATACCCCATTCAACCGCTTCCATATTCCAAATTTCATGATCTATGAAAAACTTAAGTTTTGGAATACTATTTTCTAAAACAATATTTTCATAAAATTCATTGAGAGATGGTTTTATCTCATCAATTTCTATTTTTGAATTTATTTTATCAAAAATTTCTCTTGGTAAAATCTTTTTGGCTTTTTTGAAGAGAAAAATTCGATTAATTTTTATCATAAATGAATCTTCATGTTGTTCAGTAAGATTCATCATTTCAAGAAGAGCAGAAAGTTTCTCTTCTAAAAGATCTTCAATCCAATCTATATGTTTGATTAAATGATTTACTACAGATTGGATTTGCATTTTATTTTCTTCTCATCTTTTCAAAACTTTTGAAAGATTAGTCATATTTTTTCGAAAATCAGCCTTTTGGTTAAGGCAATGAGTTTTCCAAAGATTGTTCACCAAATGGTATATTTGTGAGCTAAGTCCTGTATTATAAAAATCCTTGACATCCTGCTGGTTTGCAGATGATGTAGGTTGATACATATTAATTCCTTGTTGGAAATTTTGAGAAAATTCAGCCATTTCTTTATAGCCGATAGGCATAACATACATATAGGAACGTTAGGCTGCTTACCTAACTGCTAAAATGGTTGAGATCGTTCCGGATTGGAACTACCTCCATAACTCTGATTCCAAGGTGTTTTCCTTGGTGGTGGTATCTAGGGTGTTTTGCCCTTGTCAGCCATTGAAATTTCTTGACAAATAATCAGCAAGGAAATTGTTAGTACCTTTAATATAAACAATATCAAAAATATATTGACAGATATATTTGTACCAACGAACACGCCTAGCATTTTCTTCACCTTTTTTAGATTTAATAAAATCTTGAACCGATTTATTATCAGTACGTATTGTAAATTTAATAAGGGCTAAATAAAGATGAAATCTTTTTAATCCATTCTTTGTAGCCAATAATTCCTTTTCATAAGTAATATAGTTTATTTCATTTGGTTTAAATTTTCCTGAACCATATCCACAGATTTCTTCTTGTTTAGAATTTTCTGGAATTGCTTTTAATACTACTCCCCAAAATTCATTACTAGCATCTGTTTCCATAATTAATAAGTATTTTTCTTTTGGAAAATAGACCTTAGGAGTTCCTTTAAACATATCTTTAATTTCTTGAACTAATTTAGAGTCTTCTTTAGACCAATTTATTTTTATTTTTGAATTTCCTTTTTTAGGTAAATTTTTAAGTTTTTCAATTAAAGGTTTTTCTTGTTTAGATAAACTTTTAACAAAATTCCTTCCATAATTTAATAAACCTAAAAAGCTTTGTAACCGTTTTAAAGTGTTTATTTCATTAGGAAAGTCTTTGATTTTTTCTATAATATGAGGTTGTAATTTTATACCTGATTTATTAAGAATTATACCTAAATATTCTATTTCTTCTTTTTCAACATCTATCTTTTTAGGACTAAAAACTATTCCATTTTTTAGGAATATATCTATTACTATTTCTAAATGTTTTTTATGTTCTTCTCTTGTCTTAGAGAATATTAAAACATCATCTATATATACTAAGCAAAATTCATGAAGATGTTTGAACAAATTGTTCATCCATCTTTGTAATATTTGAGGTGTATTACATATTCCAAATGGCATTACTGTCCATTGATAATGACCATAAGGTGCACTAAAAGCAGTCAATGGTTTTGACTCTTTTGTTAACTTAATTTGCCAAAAACCCGATTTACAGTCAAATTTACTAAACCTTTTAGCATCTATAGTTTGTTTAACTAGGACATCTTTTCTTGGAATAAAATATCCATCAAATTCAAGAAATTGGTTTAATCTCTTGTAATTCATTACAATTCTAGCTTTTCCTCTTTTAATTTCACTATGGTTTCTTACCATAAAAGCTGAACTAGAATGTGGACTTCTTGTTTCTTCAATCAATCATTTTTCTTATAAATCTTTTATTTGAATTTCAAATTCATCTATATCTTGTTTAGTATAGATCATAGGTTTAACTCGAATTATTTTATTTGTATCGGTAATTTTAATTCCCAATATCTAGGGGCTTTTTCCCATAGTTTTAAAGGATCTTCTGAAAAATTTGGACTTAATTTTTTATAAACCCAATGATTGTCATATAAAGAATTAAGTATTGGTGTCATATCACCACGCTTGACTGGCGCAAATCCTTTTTCACACATATGTTTTTGTTGTTGAAGTAAAGATATTTTAATAGATTCTTGTTTAGATGTTAAAATCAAATGATCATTATTAACTACAAAAGGTAGGTAATGCTCAATAAAATTATTTCCTAAAATAATGTCTCCATGCATAAATGGAAAACAAAGTAATTGAGGAATATAGAATTTTTTATCATTTAATATGATTGGGATATTTTTTGCTTTAAGGAAAATAATAGTGTCATTACCATCAATTTCTCTGGCAAAAATTGGATTTTTCATTTTAACCCAAAGATGTTCTGAGATAGCAATATATTGAGCAGCACTAGTTGTGGCTCCTGTATCCATTAAAACTGATAAACTATATGGCTTATAGTTTTTAAAGTTAAAATTTCCTAATATATACATATATATAACGTTTTTTACCTTGTTGGTAGCTAAAGATTATATGTTCTGGAATTTTATCTTTTAATTCTATTTGTTGAAAAAATACCATATTTTGTTCTTCCCTTTTTTCATCAATTATTTTTTGTTCCTTATAGGTTGTTCGTGGAAGGATTGGTATTTGCACATTTTTTAATGCAATTATATTTTCATCTTCTTATCATCTTGTTTAGACATAGAAGGTATAGAATAGTTTTTATCAATATCTTCTAATAATAATGATTTTCTTTTATCAATAAAATAAATATTACTTCCTGATACTTGAAATTCTATTGGTTTATAGAATTTATTTTTAGGAGTCTTGGTTAATTCTTTTATTAACGAAGAACTAGGTATATTTAAGTCTTTCCAATTTATTAATTTACGTTGGATTTCAGTATCAAATGCTCGTGGTTCGAATAATTCGATTATATTATTATCAATTTCTTTTATTCAGGTTTCAGCATAATTTGTTAATTCATGGATGGCTTTCCACTTAATTGCTAAATTATAGCTATTTCTTTTCATTTCTATTCCTCTTGTTTGAATACGAATTTTTATCGTATCAACAATATTAGGGTCTTCTACTGAGATAAAGTAATTTGGTTTTACTTTAAACCATACTTGTCCAAAAACAAGATTCGATTGCATACCTCTTATTAATGCTTTAATAGGGTCATCAAATCTTTTATCAAGTACTACAACTAGAATAGGGGTATCTATTCCAATTCTAAATAATGCAGTTATTTCAATTTGAATTATCCCTATATGTATGTACTTATTTTGGGATAATTCTTTTTAAATCTTTCAAATAGTCTAGTATACCAAATATTAAATTTGGAAATTTTATAAATTTATTCTTTCTTAATTTCTTTAAGTTTAGCCAGTTTAGATTCATCTATGATTTTTTCTTCACCTATAACATCTCCCAATTTTGTCATTTGAAGTTCTTCTGTTGGAATGGCTTCAAATTAATAATTTATTTTTATATTCTGTCATCATGAAAAATGAGTTCTAATTCATTCTCACTTTTACTTTCAGATTCTGATTGAAGTTCATAGATGATAGAGTCATCATCTGAGATTTCTTCTCCTAACATGATTTCTAGCTGTTTTTCTTCTAGAAATTTTACCATTAGTTTAGCACTTTTACCTTTTTTAGGACAATTGGGTGCTATATGGCCTTCTTCATTGCAAATATAACATTTTCATTTTATTTTTCTTCTAAAATTATTTTTTCTTCTTTTTACATATTTTCTTTTACGATAAGGCTTTTTACCCTTTTTACCTTTCCATTTTATAAATTTATGTTTTCTAAATCTTTTTCTTTTTCTATAGGGATAGTTTGGTTGACAACCAAATTCCCTTTTTTCTTTTAACATATTATGACAACAATTTTTTCCATATCTTGTGTCACTTAATTGTTTTTTAACTTGCTTGATCGCTTTTTGCGTTACGCAATGTTTCATTAAAATTTTTCTTGCCCATTGAATTCTTGTGCCTAATGTATCTTTCTTTTTTGCGAATTCATGATAACCTTCACTACATAGTTCATCCCATGGTGGGGGTAATTTATGATATAATTGCCCTAACCAGAACTTTGTTAGTTCCCATGGTAATTTTTTATAATAATGTCGGAATGTTTTAGCAAAGGGATCAAATTCACAAATACTGCAGAGTCTTAGTTTTGATAACATATACTCTACATGTTCAACTTCTTGAACCTATCTCTCATTCCACAAAATTCCATTCTTATGTTATATGCAATAACATTTAGTATTTCATCTACGGTTCTAAAACTATTTAAAAGTTGTTCTTTTTCTTGTTTGCCTATATCGGATTCTTCCCATCTTCTTGTAAATTGCAAACAGTCTCCTTAAAGAGTTGCACATATATAGTCTAAAAAATTTTCTCTAGACCATGTAGCTTTATATTGAGTTATTATTACTGACATGGATTGTGCCCATTCTTGAATGGCTTGATCATAATCCTTAAACTCAATATTTTTTAAGTCTATATAAGTTCCTCCTGATGATACATTCATTTTATGCAGATTAGTTCTAATTATTGTAGGAGTAGGTTCTGATGTAGATCATTCTTCTCCTTTATTTGTTATTTACGTATTTTCAGAACTATCAGAAACTTCATCTTCTTCTTTATCTGGTAGTTTATGTTTTCGACTACTAGATTCAGGTTCATCTTCAGTACTTTCTTCTTTTACGCTGGTTGCGTTAAAAGATACTTCTGATTCAATATCAGAATTTTCTTCTGATTCATTATCAGAATTCTCTTCTAATTGAAGAGTTAATTCATATTCATATTCAGTCATTAATTCTTCATTGGCTGAATATAATTCTTGCATTTGTTTTAATAATTTATTTCTTTCATCATAATCATCTTCTTTTATATATCTGCTTTTCCAATATTCTAATATTTCTTTGATGGTATCAAAGCCTTTTTGATGTTTATTAGTTTTAAACATCTTAATTTCAGCTCCATAATAGAGTCTAGGAATTCCTTGGTTGGAATTAGAGGATATATCTTCAATATATAGATTTTCTGAATTATTTTTCAGATTTTCATCTAATTTTACTAATAAATCTTTTGTTTCATCTTTTAAATCTACATTTTCTATTTTTCCTAAATTATTAAAAATATTTTCTACTTTTTCTTGATTTTTTTCTATATTTTTTACACACCATCTACAACGTAGTTTAAAGTTCTACTTATATTTCCTATATTAGCATCTTTATCTTGAATATGAATTAAATGCTTAAAATCTCTATTTTGATTATCTAAATCACCCACACATCTACAGTCCTCCATGAGTAAATTTCTCTACAAATTTGCCTACTCAACACAAAGGGGTTTATGTTTAGAACTACCTTTCTAACAGTCAAGGCCTCGATACTTTCTACTCAAAGATTTCTATAAGATTTATAGAAATTTAAATTAACAAAGATAGAATTATAGCAGTTTAACTACTGATTTCAGAATAAAACTACTAAAAAGAACCGAATAAAGACCTACTAAAAAAAACTTCAACTCAAAATAAAAATTACTATAAATGGAAAGAAGGCAAAAATGTAATTGAAATTGCCTTTAATTACATGACCCTTTTTGAGGTTGAAATTTGCAATTAGTGGTGTATTTGTTAAGGAATTGTGGAGTTTGAGAATATCTTTCCAGATTGCAGCGATGGGCAAAAATTCAATACCCATGCACGTTTTACAAGGATTGATTTTGTGAAAAGGATAAGAAATGGGATAGAGAATTTGCATTCAATTTTTGTCAATTTCCAATCAATCCATTCCTTCAAGGGCAGGCTAAAAAAATGCAAAATTGTATTTCACCAGCCTTTGTAATTTAAGCAGCTTTGGAGGAAGCATTTTCCAAATATGCAAAATTGAAAAGTTCCAAGTGCATGATCTGAACATGACGGCACAAAACTGATCCAGTTGAGTTAATTAAAACCAATCTAGATTCTTCTCACTAAGTAGTTTTCATCTGGATTATCATTCATAGAACAGATAACTTTCATAGAGATCTAGAAATTAAATTACATTTCATATTTCATTCATCAATCAAAAAAGCAAAAAAGTTGTGTTACAACACAGATGCTTATGATGTGATGCATACAACAAAATATTAATTTCGAAGATTATGAAGATATTTACAGGTAGTTAATGAAATACACGCTGGTCCTCTCTCTCACTCTAGGAAAAAATGATCAGGAAATACATACTGTCTAGATGAAAGGAAATATGATATACTCAGCATAAAAGAGATTCCATATAAACCGATAGAATGCTGAGATTGCTTCCTGCAAAATACAATTAAATAAATTATCAGATACTAAAAAAAGATTTCATGAAGCCAACAAGTTTGGAGAATTTCACTAAAGCAGTTGGACCACAATGTACTCATTTTTATTATGAAAACATTTTCAGTCACTAGTTGTTCGCATGAAAACAAATTGACAACCCAAAATGCTGAAATGACCTAGATGTGTTCAATTGAACCTCCACCCGTTCTATAATGTCTGCCAAAAAGAAATACTTAGGTGGTGCTTGAACATCAAGTGGGAATATGATCATTCCAGTTTGCCTTCAAGAGCAATCAAAGGCTAAAACCAAGCCTCCGGAATGGAATCAACACACGATTAGCGATTAAAAAGAAAATGTACTGGTTAAAAAATTACTACCTGCAACAAAATAGAATCATTTCATATAGATATGTTATGCAAAACAAAATGGAATATTTCATTTCTTCTATTGTGTCAAAATGTACCATCGACAATCCAATAAATTGCTAAACAAAAATGGCCCCACCAAACTCCTGAACTAAATTTTGGAACTTGTATTACTTGGGTAAATACAAAACCAAAGATTCTGAACAAAAGTTGTTTGTTTTCTGGTCTGATAACACATTTGTGTTCAGACCCTGATCACTCCGGAAGTAAATATTTCTTCTTCATTTTTCCTTAATGGATGGGTGGGTGGGTGGAGTAAATCTTGATTAGCAATGAAGCATACCCTTTCAGTGTCTGCCAAGGACAACACCCTCCATATTTCAGATCACCACTAGGTAAGCATACCTTGTGAATCCAAAGACATGAAAGGCATGCATAACACCCTCCTCTCTCTGTGTGAGAGCATGCAAGGATCAATAACAGTGTTCTTTTGGGTTCCTGCCCCCAGGAGAAAGGGAGGGGGGGACACTGATTTTTAAATAACTTCTTTCCGTCGAACCAATTTCATATCGGAGTTCAGATAATATTTTTAATTTGTCCTTTGATAAAAAATAAAAATAAAAAGCATTAAAGAAATGCCACAGCCAAATAAACGGTAATTACTACCATTACTTCATGCCACATACCTTGGTGTAATTTGCTTGTTCTAATACCCATGTCTGCAACCATATGAAATGAAATAGTGCATTAGAAAATTAACAAATTTTATTTTTATTTTTTTAATATTTAAAAAATTAAGAAGAAGTAAAACACCACCGGACAAACTACTACATAACCAAAAAAGATCCAATTGAACACGCGTAGGATTTAGCTGACGGGAACACAGACAAAAGGTAGTCGTAGCACCATAAGGTACGCGTAAAACATGACATCTATATACCAGTATAAAACATAAAACTATCCATTAAACCCAAAAGAAAAAGAAAAAGGCAGCAGCTAAACAACCAAAGGCAATATTTTTCAAAATCCTTCCCTGCTAATATAAATAATGAATTAAATATCATTGCAAAAGTTTGTTCATAATTCACTGCTTGCATAAATCATGTTAAAGGTAACAAACTAGACTCCATTATTTATGGGTCTTGGCCAGGGCTTAAAAGAAAATATGCAATTTGATAGTCTAATTTTACAAAGGACCTTTGATCTTGATTGATTTGATCCACCACGAATAGAACTGATGAAAGGTTTCCAAGTGAAACCATCTATTAAGGATATATAAAAACAGAACTAAGATGCATTGTTGAATAAAATCAACGACTATATTTCTCCTAAAATCCCAATTCAAGACAAATCAAATAATGCCTGAGAGAAAACTCCACACGGTGATTTAGAATATCGGTCATTACTGCACACATTCACCAAAACGTAATGATATTGGGCTGCAATGATGCCGATACCGACCAATTTAGTATAATTATAAACATTGGCAGACCATCAGAGTATTGGACCAATACAACATGTATGTATGTATGCATGCATGAATACATGTACCTACATATGCATGCATGCATACATGTACGTAGATATGCATAGGGCAAAGCTAAAGTCCCAGCCTTAAGGAACCAGCAACCTCTCCGAGATGAAAAAGGCAGGCAGCTTGAATAGCATTGAATTACAAGCCCAATGGTAAGACAATGGGATTCCTTCATTATAGAGGAGCAGTCATCTTACCAAGCTCAATTTTTTTGGAAAATAACCATTATAATATTGGAATTGTATTTAACCAACTTTGCTAGTCAAGAAATAAAAACTCAAATTGTCATCCCCAATAAATGTAAGCACAGTAGAGAAAAATGATGAGAAACATATCATTCTCTCTCACAGCATAAGAATGGAAGGTGAATCAGTTGAGGAACAAGGCTGGCAAAACATCCACAGGAAATATTGATCTGGCCAAAGTGAAATTAGAAGGATTAAAAATTCCAATAAACAAACCTGGAAAATTAAACTCAACGCTAAGATGGTATGTGCCGGTATCATTAAGCTGCGCCTGAAAGCCTGTAAAAATGGAAAGTAAAGGACTTAATGTCCGAGATCATCTCTGTGAAAAGAAAAATATAAAGAATTTCACACCAATTCTTGCCTGATGTTATGCATAAACTATGCAGAAAGTCAGAAACTAACAGGATAAAGATAAAAAAGATAGGCTTCAAGGAAGAAGAGTTCACCTGAGGCAGGTACACTGCTGCCAATATTGAACCAATATAATTTACCAGCAAAAGCCCAGAACCAAGAAACGCTATGTTTCTAACTCCAAGCTTTGTTGCTAAGGTTGATATCTGAAACCTAAAAAAATAATTATATCAAATGGATATTAGATCAACATTGATGTTGGACCAAGAGAGGTGTTCAAGTTTTAAGAATCACAGCAGGTAAGGAAAAGTGGGGCTTATTAAGGGAAACAAAGGAAGATAAATAAAAGAGGGCTGTAATTTGGAATGTTACCTGTTAATGCTGTAAAAAAAAATTCAATTCAAAATGCAAATCCAATAAATAAATTTATATAAATGATTATGCACATGAGCATCAGCAGCTAGCAAAAAATTAACAAATAAAAAGCAGCCATATAGTAAGTTGGTCCTGCAACTTACTTGCGATCCCCCTCCACATCTGGAAGATCTTTTGTTATGGCAATGACCAGCGCAAACAATGTTACAAAGGTTGTGATGAAAGCCACAGGTAGACTGCAGGTTGAAATGATACACAGACATGAGAAACTTAGCCCCTCCTCTACATGAATTGTTAAAATAACCTAGCTAAATACTTTTAACAAGTGATGTCAATGGATTGGATTCAGGAAAGATTCCAACAAACAAAAATTCCAATTCAACTATGCATGGGCACCAGTTTCAGATCTGGGGATTAAATGGAAGGATCATGGCCCTCCCAGTTAAATGTTAGGTTCCTATCTGGGTAATAAATGACCCACTATTCATACAGAAACATAACTAAAACCTCAGGACATATATTAAAAATATAACAGAAAAAAACAAATTGCTTTATATTTTATATTTTTTTTGTTTTTAAACTGTCATATAATTTGGCCTAAATCATAACCAGAACAACCACTCTTATTGCTAAACCGTCTCCAGACCTTTGGACAATTAAAGTAAATCCAGATAAATAAGTACCCATCGACAATCATGCAATTGATTAACTGCATGACACAGCAATCTGATGTGGCAGTTAATATATCCAGTCCCCACAAATTTATAATCCATAATAGAATATTAAGATCTAGAAGTGTGATTTTTAAGCTATTCCACATCCAAGAATTGGTCTATCAAGTATCAACTGAAAAAGGTCCTGGTTAAGAATTCAGTGATCCCAACTGCCTAAACCTCAAATGCATTATGAAGCAACAAATGATAAATGGTAAATTACCTCCACTCAAATGTAAGTCCAAGGGCAGCTCTTGTTGCATAATATACACCAAAATTAAGAAGAAAACCCCGCACCTGCAAAAGTTATTTTTCTATAAATATTTAATCTATACATCACATTTTATGGAGGCATGTGAAAGGCAAGCTATCTTGAATAGTTTACTATGGTGCTAATTCATGCAAAGGTGCATAATTGAAATGTACATCTTATAATAACTATTGTGTGAATCTAGCTATGACTGAAGTTTGTGTGACTGACATGCCCTAAAGTACTCTCAGCTAATGTTGTCTTCTTATAGACTAAGAAACTTCATGTGCATATAACAGCATTCATGGTACTATTCAAATCATTCTCACTTACAGTATCCATGGAATTAAATTGGGTATTCATATGTTTGTTACTATGTGTTATCTTTAAGATGAGTGTTCTTGTAATATTCATTAAACATATGCGTCAATGAACCTCAAAATACTACTGAGAAATCATTTCCCAGCAATAGATGCATTTATTCTTAAATGCTACACTTCAAATAAATAAAATAAAAGAAAGAAAGAACTAGCCTGCATTAAGGATACTGTGTGTTTAAATGGGTAAAAATGAATTCATTTCATTTTTTGTTTCCTCGTATTCATAGCTTCTGAAATGGACTAGTTTGTTCTTTCATCATTAAGTTGATATATTTCTTCTCTTAAAGTCAAAATATGGTCATTCAAGGATGTAAATTGGTAACCCATTTCTCTTCCTTACTATTGCTTTGGTAATATCATTGATGAGTCCCTCTTAAACAGAGGTCTTCCACATTTAAAAGCTATGAAAATCAAATTTGTAGTACCAAATTTTGGGCCCAGGGAAGTCTTGAACCATACCGTGGCAATTATAAGAAATGCTGCAACAGGAAATCTCTTCATTCTGAATGGAGGGACAGAATATATGGTGCCAAGAAAAAGACCAAGACAGTAAAGAGAAGTTATGAATGGACCGAAATTAAATCCAACAATCAAAAGGCCGATCACTACAAAAGATAACACCAAAAGCCATGCAGATTGCACCGAAAGATCCCCTGCAGCTATAGGTAGATAAGGTTTGTTTACCCTGCAAATGAAACCAAAATAGGCAAGTTAATGCAGAAAAAAAATTCGTATGTATATATGCCAACAATTAGTTAAACACATAAAAGATAAAATCTTGAATCCAAGTGCTCAGACCTCTATAAGCACCCAACATGTATACAATAGCTGGCAAACAAAAATTCACAACTTAACAATTGCCACCTTGGATATCTAAATGGTAAGAAAAATAAGGTGATCTTGTTATCAAAAAATAAAAACAAAAGAAAATAAGGTGATCAAATGATTTAGGATTTGCCCTTTTTCTTTTCCCTTTTTTTTTTTCTTTTTTTTTGGATAAAAGGTAATGGTATTGATCACAAAAATGGCTAGAAGCCATGTTCACTAAAAGTATACAAAAAGAAGCTAAAATAATGCACAATTATCGAAAAGAACCAAAAACGTGTGTTCTCCAACCCAAAATGGAGTCACCCAAAGGACTGTTGCCTTTAGGATTTTATTTTAGGCTATGAAACCTTTCCTCGAAAAGTTCCAAGGGAGTCTCTAAATTAGAGGGTTTAATAGCATGCATTTGTGATGATTCTTTACCTCAATAATTTCCTAGTCAAGGCCCATCTTGTGGTGGGTCCTTAACCATAAAACATGAGTCATGTGTCCAAGGATCTAAAACAAATCATCCCTACACATTATATATAAGTAATAAAGCAACATATATGTAAGGGCAGCATACTTGTCAATTCCGATATCGTAGATCTGATTGATGCCCACTATATAACCATTACCACACATCAGAGCAAGAAGACCAGAGAATGCCTTATACAATAATGACCACTTTATCAAATCTGAGTTCTCAATCAATGCTCTCGCTACCAAAGCACTGTCAACAGATTAAAATTGAGCTAAAGTCAAGTATACCTCGCATGAGCTTGGAAAAAAAATATTAAACCAATGATAACCAGTTTGCTCGCATGAATACTTACGTGGACCCTAGAGCTGTTCCGCGTATGGTGTGGGGCCTTAGAAATCTCCAGAATGCATCTTTAAACTGTGAAACTTTGTTGAGTACAGGATCAGATCCAGCAGCACCAATTTGACTGGAAGCCTGTCAGTATTTATTTTTAACATAAATGTCATATATAATCTTTCAATCTTGATCTTTACTTGAGTAATGAGGAATTTTTTAATGTTTTTATGGGTTTGCATGCGGTTTTTTTTTTTTTTTCTGTTGCTGTTACATATATTGATCAGTGCTCTGTTTTCCTAATGAATTTTTATAATTGAAATCTTTTCTTTTTGTTTTTTTTTAATCAGATTCTATTGAAATTAAACAACTCTGCCTGAGCCATGCTTAGCACTTCATATTTTTCCACAGACGGTCCCTAGTCCAGATAAAGGAGGAGGGTTGTGGTAGGAAGACGCCCAACATTAAACATATAGTCACACCTTAAGATGGCCGACCCCCTCCGGTTGGGATTAAGGCTTTATTGAGTTTATTTGAGTTGAGCATAAACTGTTCAGTCTCAATAAATCCGAGTGAACCTATATAATCATTTAACTAAATCAAGATCGGTACCTATAATCATTTAACTAAATCAAGATTGTTATAATGTCACAGGAAGTTCGACACCAGCAAGGATTGACTCAAACTAAATGACTTAGGGGGCATTTAGCAATCCCAGGGAAGTTGATTCAGTCCATAGAGGTTTACTTATTAGTGGCATAAATAAAGCGATTCTTGACTTATCAATCAGGCTACCAGCCCAAAACCTCAGATCATATACAAACTTCAAAAATCACAAGAAACCAAACATACCCAGATGATAAAACACACTACATTGCACATAATGTGTGATAAATTCTCAATAAATTTAAATAAAAATTCACAATTGCTACATATTTCTTCTTCTTTGCCATAATACACCCAAAACAAATCATTATATATACACACACACATACAGAAATGCTGTTATCAGGTTATAGACATGCACATAAGTAAGTAAAACATAAATTTCAGGTAATATTATGAAGAAATAAAATGTACCCAGATGGAAATACGCCTGTTGTGTCTGGTTGAGACAGATTTTGAGCAGCTTCTGCGATGGTACAACCCAATTGAAGGCAGGTCCTCGAAACATTTTAGGAACAAATTAGAAGATTTGGAGGAGGGATTAATGGGTACAGGTTTACGGAGAGAAGAGGTCTTGCAGTGAGGAACTATAGCTGAAATTCGAATGGAAGATGAAGGGGAGAATAAGAGCTCCATATAGAGAGAGAGAGAGATGAGATGCAGCACCAGTGGGGTTACTCCTTCCTCACACTTCAATTATGTTTTTTAACCAGTTGGATTTTTACACTTTGCCCAATTGCAATTTTCTAGTGCCGACTAACCTCTTATTTGTGTCATATTCTCACTTGTTGCTTCTGGACTCCAAATTCTCTTCAGAAATACCCTTCCCTTTGGTGAAAAGTGTCCATATTTCCCTTTTATTATTATTATTATTATTATTGTTATTTTGGAAGTTCTTTTATTTTATTTTGACAACAAGTCTTATACTCCCTCCATCCCAATTTATGTGCATACATTGACTAAATATACAGTTTAAAAAATACTTTGATTGTTTTAACTTTATTATATTTTTAAGTTTGTATTCCAATTTTACCATTTCAAAAGAAATTGGCATTCTCTATAGTTATTTGATAAATGAGTATAATGAGAAATTCATTCTAATTTTTAATTTGAAAAGTTAAAGTGATAACATATTTTGGGACATCCCAAAATGGAAAGGTGATCGCATAAATTGTGATGGAGGAAGTAAGAAGCCGACTATCTTGAATGCCCTAAGAAGTCTAAAACCGGAAACCAAAAAAAAAAAGAAAAAAGAAGAGAAAGACCTCAAAGCACAAGGTCGTGAGAGATGTACCAACTCAACTACAGCTCAAGTGCTTTTAGAGCTGCATTTATAACAAATAGAAAAAAATGAAATTTTTAAGTACCATAGATTTATAGAATCTCACAACGAATCAATACCTCCTAACATTAAAAAGAAAAATGCTATACATATTACATTCTATCACTAGGATTTTAATTTCTCATCTCAATTCACACGGGTTAATACCCACTAAGATGGTAATTTTATTCTTGGGTAAATATCCGTTAAGTTATTGGTTTTATCCATTGATTAATCTCCATAACCCAAAACATGTCGTTATTACCTAGCGGGTAATGAAAAATACTTTATCCAATATATGGGCATTAGTCAAAATAGTGGAAGCTACCAATGCTGCAAGAATGGATGGAGAAGATTTTGTTACCAGCGGGATTTACATGAGTTTAAGGTTTTAAATTATACAATTTTGACATTTAGACTCATATTTACGTATACTTGTTATATATATAAATTTTTTCCACAAATAAAATTCATTCTTCAAAACATTACAAAAGAACCACCCTACTCGAAGTTGGAAGACAATATTTTAAAAGATTTTGTTATGGTGTGTGAATTATGACAATAAATAAATGCTTAAATTCACATTTCAATTAATGTGTTGAATTAAAAAGCTTAATATTGATTTGGCATATGATTGTGTTATATTATTTATCTAATTTTTATATTCCCGATCAAAGATATAAATTTAATTTAAATGCAATCAATATTATATTGGGTTCAATAGATTAAATTGAAATTTCACCTTATCGGGCAGTTGGAAACCGTATAAATTCATGTCAAATAATTATGGGTCACCAAAGTTATTAATAACAAATTAGTCCTTAATAGGTTAACAAATAACCAATTAACGCGGTTCATATGTGTAATGGGTCAACAAATGTCCAACCAATGTTTGTCAAATTTATATTGGACAAATTAAATACACAATATCAAATTATTGGATATCATTTAAGTTCAATCAAATTTTAGTTTTAATTTGGCATTCAAATAATAATAATGAGTTTCATAAATGATTTGACTTTAAAAGATTCTCGGAATCAAATTTATAAATAATTTGTTAATTATTGATAATTGGACCTTTTTAGCCCATTATTTAATTAGTCCAAATTTTTTTTTTTTTTGACTTATAAAATATGAACGAACCTTTCATTAAATACCAAAATTCATTAAAGCTTGTTATTTTGACTTATTAGTTTAAGAATTAAGCGGATCTTGAATTCATTATAAATTACTAACAAAGTATAATTCTAATTTGATATTGGGTTTTTTCATCATTTCAAGTATTCTGAATTACAATAGACTTTATTCTACTTTGGATACCTAAGTAGTCCAGCAGCTGCATTGAATGCAGTTACAATCCCGATAAATTTTTAAATTTATCCAAAACAAATCAAATTAATTTTAATAGTTTAATTAACTATTACAATTACCAATCACTAAATTAAATAATTAAATAGTGGGTCATATACTCATTAATTAATTTATTTCAATTAATCATCAAACTACGATTGATTTGATCCCTGCAAGGAGTACGCAGGCAACTTAGGGCTTGTGCTTAAGTGTAGCCACAATCATAAATCAATCATAAATAAATATAAATTTATATGTAATTGATATTAATTATGGTTGGAATTAATGGGCGTTCTCTTGTAATAAGATATTGTAATTAATAGATAGTTATTATTTTGAATGAGTCTTACTCATACTAATAAAAACTCTTATGCTCTTGGTATATAGGTGAAATTATAATTTGTAAAAATTAAATTTTTACTTAACAAATGTGCACAAAACAAAAATATGATTTGTGCTTTCTATTATCTCAACTAAATAAAGCAAAGCTTGTTAATCAAATTTGCCTCAAAACATGTTCTTCTAGAAGCAAATTAAGATATCAGAGAGAATGTACCTATACGCTGAGTCTTTAACGGCATATTGCCTTCCATAAAACGATCACTTTTGCAGAATTTTATTTCATATTTATCCTCAACCATTGGATCTTGTTTAAAGTTGATGTGTCGCGCATATATTCAAAGACGAGCAGGTATTGAGTATTGGATGCTCAGCAGCAATTCCGAACTGCCGTCCGGCAACTTTCGACGACAAAGCTCAAGTAAAATTCTCTCTCTCTCTCTCTCATATATTTCGCCGCTATCTCCAATCCTTAAGCTCCGTTCGGATCGGGGGAATCATAAATTGGAATAGGAGCAGGTTGGAGAATCATAAATTGGATTAGGAATTGGCTGGAATATATTCCATGACTGCGTGTTTCAATCAGTATTGTAAAATCCGAATCCGAATCCGAACCGCTCGATTCAACCCCTAAAACTCAGTCTTAATAAAAATTAGCATATTTAGTAAAAAACTGTCAACCCGACAATTGAATCGGCAGGTTTACGGGTTTATTGGCGAATTAAAAGAATCGTCCGGGTTTGATAAAAAAAAAAAAAAAAAAAAGTTGCTAAAATGACTAAAATAGTCTCAATTTTTTTAAAGTCTCTTAAAGCCAAGAAGACTAAAAAGACAAATTTGTCTAAAAAAACCTCAAAATAGCAAAAAGAATCCCAAGACACCTAACTTAATAATACAATATTCTTATTTTGAATTTAAAAATATATATATATATATATATATATATATATATATATATATATATATA
>JAESVK010000172.1:586845-618870 GCA_017140935.1 Hamamelis virginiana | reverse complement strand
TATATATATATATATATATATATATATATATATATATATATATATATCGTGCTGTATAGGTATTGTTATTTGTTATTTTGCTATATGTTCGTCTTGATGCGGTGTTTTGATGAGATAACCGGTCCCTCCGAGCAGAAATCGCCCTCTCTATGAGTAGTGCTTTAGAATGTTCACAAAATGTTGACCTTGAAATGATACAACAGCTACAGCACAGCCAGGGCCGGCCTTGAGGATTTGGATGCTCTAGGCGAGCTCCTAAAACAATGCCCCTATTGACTAAATTTATTTTTTTTTGCAAAATTTTAGTTATTGAACCTTAATTTTTCATAAGCTAAAATCTACAGCAATCAATTCACAACATCCGAACCTCCTATCATCATTACAAATATAATTAAACTAATAAACAAGACATACATGATGCAACAATCAATTCAAAATGAGGGTTTTCAATAGGATCACCCCCAAACCTCCTGTCATCATTATAAATATAATTAAACTAATAAACAAGACATACATGATTCAACAATCAATTCAAAAGGAGAGTTTTCAATAGGATCACCCCCGAACCTCTTGTCATCGTTACAAATATAATTGAAATAATAAACCAAAGAAGACCTACAACAATCAATTCAAAAGGAGGGTTTTCATTAGGATTACCCCTGAACCTACTGTCATCATTACAAATATAATTAAAATAATAAACTAAAGAAGACCTACAACAATTAATTCAAAAGGAGGGTTTTCATTAGGATCACCCGCGAACCTCCTGTCATCATTACAAATATAATTAAAATAATAAACAAAAGAAGACCTACAACAATCAATTCAAAAGGAGGGTTTTCATTAGGATCACCCCTGAATCATCTATCATCATTACAAATATAATTAAACTAATAAACAAGACATACATGATACAACAATCAATTCAAAAGGAGGGTTTTCAATAGGATCACCCTCGAACCTTTTGTCATCATTACAAATATAAATAGAGGCTAAAGAGTAGAACATACCCGATTAATTCGAGCAGGCGAGCATTATCATCATCTCCATCAATTACTAAAACATAGATGAATTCTTCTTCTTTTTCTGTTTTCTAAAAGGGAAAACAAAAAAAACTTTGTAAATGCGAGGAAATATATAATTAAACATAAATGTACAAATATTGTTTATTTTTTTATGTAATTACCTGAAAAATCATTAGTAGCAAACCAGCAACATATCACATAAATTTTGATCTTCTTACTTTTGCACCCGCAAAGTTGCTAATTAAAGTGTCATACTCAAGCTTACGTGCGAAATCATTTTCAATGGATAAGATGGCTAACCCATTCAATCTTCATTTACCATGCCTTGATTAAGAGGTGGTTCTTCATTTACCAAATCTTGATTAGTAGGTTCTTCTTTATTCACTAAATCTGAAGTCTTTGGTTTTTTACTAGTAGTTAAAAACTTGTCAAGAGATCCAGATTGAGTTTGAATAAATTCTTCTCTCTTTTGCTTTATTTTTCTTTTTGCATGTCCAGACGGTTGCTTTTTAGGAGCCATGGCTAAATGATGAGCCCTAAAATAACCAAAAAAAAACTTATTATACTAATGTCAACAACAATTGTCTCTAAAGATTTATCATTTTTCTGTTTTGTATTTACACGAAAACTAAAAACAAGGATTATATTGTGGCAATGCTTATAAACATTTTAAAAAATATGTAGACCAACTGTAAAGAGCTATTGTTGATATGTAGTTCCATTGAAAATATGAACCACCACATCAGTATTGGGAATGACAAAATGAGAGTTTAATAATAAGCATGATCAGAGCCAGAGTATTTAAAGTCATTAATATAATAGATATTATTTACCAACAGTATGAGAACAGTCACACAGAATGAAGCATAATTTATGCAAAGATTTCCACATTACCCTCTTAGCTCCCATAGGTTTCAATTAAAATTATCTTGAAATCTAACAATAGATAATTCCACTATATAGACATCATAAGTCTCAATATTTATCTATTTCATATTCACAAATCACAGTTAACAGACTAACAGTAACAGTCCACAACCTGAACACAGTAACAGTCCTCATATTTATCTAATTTACAGCAAATTTGCAGCAACAAACTGACATCATAATGGTAAAAAGCATCATAGGAAATTAAGAAACAAAATGATGAAAGCCTAAACAAATGCAAACCACTAAAATAATAAAACTGAGAAATAAATTTTAGATATCCAAAAACCCTAAACCATTGTAATGAAATGCTAAAAATTTGTAAGTAAACCTTAAAAACTAAAGAGCTTACCGGTTGGAAGTTGGAATGGAGCCATCGCCGTCAGGAATAGAGGAAGAGACTCGAGAAGAAGAGAGCCGTCCCCGTGAGCTTACAAGTTGAAATTTGAGGCGAGACTCGAGAGGAAGAGAGGCGAGACTGCGAGAGGAAGAGGGAAGAGAGGCGAGAGCCGAGAGGAAGAGGGAAGAGAGGCGTCTGGCGAGAGGAAGAGAGGAAGAGGGAAGACTGAAGAGAGGGGAGAGCCGGAGAGGAAGAGATGCATCATGCGTCCGCCATCCGTGCAGGTTTGAGGTCTGCTGCGTGTGGCCGTGAGGGGGAAGGAAAATGGGGTTTGGACGATTGTCGATTGGTTTCAAATTTTCAATGCCCCTATTCGAATTTGGGTGTCTAGGATTTGAGAATTTGGTTTAGGAAATTGGGGGAAATGAGAATGGAGGATTGGGCTGGATTTGGGCTCACTGTTTTTGGGCTGTTCAAATTTGGGTTATAACTTTTTTTTTTTGGGGGCCTGTTATATCTTTGGGCTGGATTAATTTTAATGAACTTGGGCTGTAGCTGTAGGGTATATCTAATACCTGGGCTGAAAGAAGTGCCCCTGAAAATAAAAAAAAAAATTGGAAGCCCAAGGCCACCGCCTCTTGGGCCTCCCCTGAGCACAGCATACTTTAGAAGTTTATGAAACTAAAAACTGCGGAAAAAATTAAACTACAAGCTCTCTCTACTATGGTAGGTATGATCCGCACAGCCTTCTTATAATTCCCAAAAAGTTTGGAATTGAATGTTCTTTTCGAAACATGACTACGATATGCTTGAGACATCGCAGAATCATGTAAAACAATTTTTTTTTTTCTCCTCGATGCACTCGGCTTTGTGTAAGTCACATCCTGCAACCTTCAGGAATACCTCCTCTAGAGTGGTAACAGAAATACCATAACTCTCAATGCCAACATAAGAGTTTTCATTGTTACCACTTATTTATGAGCTTTGAACTGAACTTCTTATGCAACTTTCAATTTCCCTGAACACACTTTCAAAGGAAGATGCGGATGATAGAGGAAGCTTGAAGGAAATTTCCGAATGGGTGTACGGCACTCGCATTTTATACGGTTCTAATGCTCATTTAGTCTCTTTTATTTTGTTTATATTTTTGTTTTTTTGTGGTAAGTTTTTTTTCGCCCAACCCCTGTTTTTTAAATTGAACTACAGTGTTTGTTGAAAGCATTGCTTTGTATGGTAGACCTATAACAAACATGAGTCAGTCTCTAGCATGTTTTCCTGCTTACTGCTGCTCTTTATATACTTTCTGTTTGGTTACTGAGAAAATGGACGAAAAGAATAGAGGAGAATGATTATGGGTTTTATATATATTTTTATCAGGTTTTAACAAGTAACACTTAAGAATGGGCTTGAAAAAGTACACTGTAATAAAGAAGAAATATCCTATTGGAATTCCACATTAATAGTGGAGTTTGTAAATGAATTAATGTACAGCTGGATATGATGAAATTCAATTGTCGAGTTGTTCGTTGGAGAAATATTTGACCAGATTGTGAACTTCAAATAATGAATCTTGTAACTATAAATGCTACTTCCAGGATCAAATATCAGAATCATCTAAACTACAAATTAATAAATTATGGAAGTCCAATACCCAATGTAGATATGAAAAGAGTAGCACTGCAGGAAATTATGTTGTGCATAAATAGGAGTGGAAAGTATTTCAGCAATACTGCTCATGATATCAATCCCTTCTGTACTATGCTGACACCAAAACTCAATGTTATGTCGGTCTACTCCCAAGTTTTATTTTAATGATGGTTGGTGTCGAAGGACAATTTGGTATTCTTAATACTGATATTTGTATGTTTAAAATTTGATATCAATGTTATGGATTCGATGAATGATATTCTATCAACTTACCTGACTTGATCTGCATTTTTTTTATTTACAAGTTTTCACCCATTTGATCCAAGTTTAAACTTGTTTGCTTTGTAAGTTTTAGACTGATGAGACACTGTTATCAATCAAAGTTATGGTGATTTTCTATATCGAATTTCTCTGTGATACTGATGTTGTGGTGGTTAAATCTCAACCTTCAACTGGCCTTAACTGAACCAACCCAACTTGAATTGGGTTTTGGACGGTTATTTCACTGGATGCGTTAAACCAAGTTGCAAATGAACTCTAAACTGGATGTAGATTTGGAATCTATTGTGCCATGTTAATACCAGTAATAAACTATCATGACCCTTTCACTATTCTACTAATTTTAGCCATGTAGGGCTCTAAGTAGTATATATAATGTAGCATTACAAAAATTTGAAGAGTGCAAGAAGAAAGGTAGAATATGAGATGATAATTAGTATTTAGTTATAAATGATTTTCAATTGCAAAGATCTTATATTGTTTGTATTGAAAATGAGGACAAACTGGAAGCAACCTAACCTCAATCCCGGTTTGGGTAGGGACCTTGGGTTGCTTACGTATTATCTGCAGTTTGGTTCTAGGTTGCAAAACTCAACCACATTTGATTTGCATCTCCAGTTTATCCTAGAATAAATGTCATTGGCTACAATTATGCTTTCCTTAAATGACACCCCTCTTCTCCCTCGTACACAAATGTGTTAAGGTGTTCATAAGGATTTGATCTAGATTTCCAGTGTTTTACTGTTCGACTGCCACTGCCCTTGGCCTTTTCTTTTGTCCTCATGACTTATTTGAAATGATTCATTAAATATATTCCAAGGCTTCTTATTTTGGAAGAGAAGATAGTTTGCTAGGAAGTCACCAGTGTTGGTCACTAATAATTACCAGGTTTTGATCTTCTCACTCACAGAGTTTTGTGCAAGTGGGGCTTACCTTTTTGGCAAAAATTGCTGCAGATCTGTTTAAAACCAACTCCATTGATATATGTTACTTGAATTTTCATTTAAAAATAACAAACATCAAAGTCTCAGTGTAGGAAACTGTAATAGATAGATATGTTTGTTTTATCATTCTGCAAGCAACTGTTACTTATTAAATTTCATTTAAAAGAAGTCATTTTAAATCTCTTTTCAACTGGTGCAGAATGGAATCCCAGGTAAAGCATGCTGTGGTTGTCAAAGTCATGGGTCGGACTGGATCAAGAGGGCAGGTGACTCAGGTGCGAGTTAAGTTTCTGGATGATCAGAATCGGCACATTATGAGGAATGTGAAGGGACCAGTAAGAGAAGGGGATGTCCTCACCTTGCTCGAGTCAGAAAGGGAAGCAAGAAGGTTGCGTTGATGGGTCCATCATTGGTGTCTCAACTTTCCTGTCAAGTTTTGGTGGCCAATGCGTCGATGTTTTGTTCTGGTAGTTAGGGCATATGACTATTTTGTTATCGTTGCTAATATATGGCCATTTTGTCTGTTTTGTTCCTAGTCCTTTCTTTATCCATGGCAAGACTTGATGTTTGAGGATCTGTATTGAATTCTTTAAAATGGATATGGTTTGAAAGAAACTCCGTTTGATTTGAGAAATGTTTTTGCTTGCTGCCATTTTGCTTTCTTTGTTTTTGAGACATATGGGTATAGTTTGGATAATCTTAGTACTTCTTGTTTTTCTACTTTTAAAGTAAAAAATATGAAAGTTTTGGTTGTGAAAATTTTGGTAGTAACTTTTAAAAGTTGGAGGAAGTAAGAAATTTTTGTTGCATCCAACTTTTAAAAGTAACTACTAAAATTTTGCACTAAAAAAATATAAATTTTTTTTTTATTTTTTTACTTTTAAAAGTATAAAAATAGAAAGTAGAAAGTAATTATTATAAAAGTTGTATGTGGGTATAAATGTCTTTTTGTTTATATATTTGCTCTCTTCTTTTTCTCCATTAATTAACTTTTTTCTTTCAGCTCAACTTCTCAATCAAGAGAAATGGAGGAAAAAATTGTTTCTTTTCTTCTCTCTTTCTTAGATCAACTCTCCTTCTTATATCAAGTAAAATTTTGAAATTTGAAAGTAATTTAATAAAAGACTAATGCAACCACATCTACACAGAAAAAAGGTACGGTGATTTAAACCTTACCATATAAGAGTAGAACTTTGGATCTCTGCTCAGAACGTTTTCACCCAACAGCTCCAATAGCAGCATCTCTCCAGCAGCTCCAACAGCAGCTTCTCTCTCCAACAGCTCCGGTCATTCAGTGCCTACACTCTAAGGTTGCGTTTGGTACGCGGGTTAGGAATCTCAAGCCTGGGAATGTCTAATCGGGGGGTTTGGATTTGGGTTTGTAAACTTTGTTTGGAATGTTGGGGTTCAGGATTAAGATGACTGGGCTTCAAGCCTAACCTGTGTTTGTTTGGACCATAGAATTGCAGCAATTATTTTTGAAATTACAAAATTACCCTTCATTGTTTTATATATATTATATATAATCTGATATATATATTATATATATAAAAATCTGATAATAATTGATTTATATATAATCTTATATATATATTTATAAAAATCTGGTGTGTGTATATATATATATATATATTCATTTGAAACAGAGAACGAGTCGACCTTCAACCAAGCGCGACTGGTCCGCAGCAGACGACGACCGACGACTTGCTACTCACGGCTTCACGGCGACGACGACTACTCACGGCTTCCTCTCTCTTCTCCCACCGGCTACTGCGGCTTTCTTCTCCGGCTACTGCGGCGACGATTTGGCTTTCTTCTCCGGCGACTGCGGCTTTCTTCTCCGGCTACTGCGGCGACTCCTCTCTTCTTCTTCTTCTTCTTCTTCTTCTTCCATGGATCTACTGCCACATAGAACAGGGGCGTGTGAGGGGCGTGTGACATATGTGGGATAGAGATGGAAATCAAATTCGTTGCCAGAGAAGATGAAGGGTACGCTCGTCAATATAGATTATAGTAATTGCCTTCCCGGGGTGCCAAACCCCCCAACCCACCAGCTCCAACAGGTTACGCATGCCCCCCACCAGCCGTCTCCCTCAACCCAGCGCCCTCTGTAGCAGACCCCAAACCCACCTCCCCCAAACAAAGGTTTGGGGTGCGAAACCACAAACCCGCGTGGAAGCCCTCCAACCAAACACAACCTAAGGTAACAAGCTTTTCTTATATCAAAAATGCTAAGGTAAGGTGCACCTTATGCAAGTTGCATGAGATGACCTCAATTAAAACCACTTACATAATATATTTTGAAAAACTGACCTTTGGATTTGATACTCCTCTTATGTATGTCATGCTTTTCAAAAATTAAAGTGATCCAACAGTCAATTTTTGAAAAATGTCAGTATGAAAAACTGTGACTTTTTTCCCCCCCTGAAATTCAATATTTTTTTATTGTCTGTTTTTTTTTTCCATGAAACAGACTGTTGGATCGTTGTGATTTTTGCCATACATGATATACATAAGAGGCGTATCTAATCCAGCGATCAGTTTTTCAAAATATGTTCTACAAGTGGTTGTAATTGAGGTCACCTGGTGCAAGTTGCTTCAGTGCATCAGGTACACTTGACCTTATCATTTATATATATATATATATATTGGGAGGCCAGCTCTAGTGTAGGATGCATCATGACCGTTTGTGATTCACACATGCTGATATGTATACATCACAAACGGCTATAATGGTCGTGTGTGCCATCTGAATCAAATCCTATACATTCGTATATATGCTTTAATTTGACGCATTGAAGGAATGAGTATAGTGATACCTATGTGCATAGCCTTTGATGAAGATTAAGAGAAAAATGACTGATTAAACAATTTTAAACAGGGTTCTATTTATTTTCAGACTTGTCAGTTTTGTTCAAAAACGCCTAGTGGATTCTGTTGAAAGTAATGTGAGAATTTTTTGTAAATTTAGTACCAAGAAATAATAATAATAATAATATGTAGAGATAAAATTATGCATGATTAGAGTTTAATATAACAAGTTTTAAAGCAATATTAGAGCATCTCCAATGATAGTGCTATATGAGATGTCATTGTCAAAATTTGGCGTTGGCACCCAAATAGCTTGCTCCAATGAGGTGCTATTTGGGGTGCCAAATTTTGGCAAAGACAACCCTTGGAGCCAAATTTAGAATTTCAAATGGCACTTGCTAGTTGTGGCAACTCATATATACTTTCTCTTCAAAAACGTGATAAATGCCAAAATATAACATTATTAATGCATTAGAGCACATAGGTGCCAAAATATGGCATTGATGCCATTTGGTGTCATTTGGAGTGCCGAATTTTAACTTTGGCACATCAAATGACATGAATGCATTGAAAATACTCTTAGTCAAACATCTTTGTAATTGGATTTCGAGCAACTCCAATGCTAAAAGTCAAATTTAGAGAGTCAAAACTATTTTTTGGCTGTTAAGTATTTTTACTAAAGTTTGGCAAGATGTTACTAAAGCTGGCTAGATGTGCTCTGTAATGTATGCTCTATATATATTTTAACTCAATTACATTTTTCTAACCCTCATTTTCACTCACCAGCTACTTTTCTTCATCTATCAACTACCATTTTCCATCATTTATATATCATTACTATTATTTCAATGTAACAAAAAGAATAGGAAAATTAAAATTTTAAAAGTATACAAAAGTGTTTAGTGAAAATGAGAGAGAGATAGAGAGAGAGACAGATAGACGGATTGAAAGATATATATATATATATATATGCTCGTTGAGTCTTTAATTATATGTTTCATTCTAATGTCACAGCCTCACAGGTCAGTAATAGAGCTAGTTATTATGGCAACAAATCCAGTGTTTAGTGCAATCATTCCTGAAGTTCTAATAGAAGAGAACTATGAAACTTGGAGTGTTTGTATACAAAACTACATGTTGAGTCAAGATCTTTGGGACATTATTGAACCAGAATCTACACTAATAGGATTGGATTGGAAAAAAAAGAATGCAACGGCTTTACATGCTATTCAAATTTCATGTGGGTCAAAATTACTTTATCAGATTAGGGGATACAAGTCAGCCAAAGAAGCTTGGGATTTTCTAGCCAAGAAGTGTAGCCCACAAATACAAGGAGACAGCGAGCTAGCAAGCCCATCAAGTGTCCAAGGTCTCTCTCTCTCTCTCTCTCTCTATATATATATATATATATATCTCTTTCGATCTATCTATCTGTCTCTCTCTCTATCTATCTTTAATAAAAATTAAATTATTTGATCAATGAAAATGGCTAACCAAAATCTCTAAAAGCCCATTATCGAAATGGCTATAAATAAAAGGGAAAACGAAGGCTTAAAGCTATATGCCAGGTTACTCTCAAATATAAAATGGAAAATTTGCATTTCAAAATGTAATTTTATGGGCATCTTTTGACATCTAGTGGAAGAGAATTGCTCCATTTGTAAATTTTTCTTAGCATTTGAAGACGTAAAAGACATCCCCTGGCGACTATTCTATTTCTTTTTACAATAGTTCAAATGAGGACAATGGCAATTACCCTTCCATTGAAATAGGGAAGGACTCTTTCCATACCATTCCATACACACACACACGGAGAAAAAAATGATCCTGTCAGTATATGCTTACTAACCTTAAATTAGCATGAAGCTAATAGATAATTGTGGAATACATATTTTGAAAATCTTACTGTTGGATTAGATACTACTATACTTATACATGTCATGTGTGACAAAAATCATAGTGATCCAACGGTCAATCTCTCATAAATGTCCCTGAGAAAATTTTTATCGTTTTTAGAGGTCACAATTTTTCATAGTCTAATTTTGGGATTCTGAAATTGAATCACCGTGATGTTTAGCATACATGGCATCCATAACAAGAATATCTAATCCACTGGTAAGTTTTTCAAAATATGCACCCCACAATTATTTACGAGCTTCATTAATTAATTCTTACATAACTTATGTAAGAATATGCTTACACGATCGGAACTGTTATATATAGACATTTTGCACATTGCAACACAAATTCAACAAAATCATTTCAGGCTTTACAGTTAGGCTCATTTTTATAGACATTTTGTTTCTTGAATCCATATTAGTCATAGAATTTTCCCTTTAGATTAATATATTGGTACTTGGTTATCCCATAAACACTCCAAAAGTACTCCACTCCATCCATATTGCTTTTGTTCAAGGCTTCAGGCTCTCTTATGATCAACCCAAGATAAAACATAATAAATAAATAAATAATATTCAAATTTTGAGTATCTTAATTTGAGCCATCAATGTTCACTGCTTCCCCACTAAAATTGCATTTCATCTATGCGGCCTCAGTTCTACTTGACCTGAAATTTTAGTGTTGAGTTCGCACTTGATTCATCGAATTTGATCAATATCTACGTACTTATAAGTATTCTTATTGCCGCATATATCATTTAATTGCTAAAATTAAATTCAAGGACTTGGATAATAATACGTACTGATTGTGAATAACTTTCATTGTTAATTTAGACCTACATATGGCAGAGAAGGAGGTGGTTCCAATGGTGGTTGGGGAACTAGTTGGTCAAGCAAGCCACAGATTGAATTCAGCTCTTAATAGAAGGGACTGGCTAAACTCTATAACAGGAGCTAAAGAGAAGAAGGAAAGAACTAATGAATCTCAAACTCAAATGCTTATACGCAAAGTTCCACCAATACTGCGAACAGAGGATTTCAAGACATGCTATGAACCCAGAGCGGTTTCAATTGGTCCTTACCACCACAATTGCGATTCCAGGCTACAGCAAGTGGAGGAGCTAAAGCCCTTAATAGCAAAACAATTCGTGGATCAGCACACTGGGAGCAAGGACGTAGATGAATTCTTTAATAAGTTTGAGGAGGAGTTTGACAAGATCATAAACCCCGGTATCAAAGGCTTGTATGATGAGAATGTGACAAAAGACATTGACGAAGAAGAATTCAAGCGGATGATGTTCTTAGACGGATGTTTTATTCTATATTTCATCTTCTGCATTCAATTTTATGAGGTGGAAAGAATGGGGCTGAAAAATCACCTCATAGCTTCGGTACAACAGGACTTGTTCTTAGTCGAGAACCAGCTCCCTTTTCACGTCCTAAAGATATTAATGAGTTTGATCGTCTTCGGCCCTAGAGGTGGAATGTTCTGGCTTGAAGAGTTCACTGAAGATATGAACACTTGTGGTCAGCCGATTTGGATGAGTTACCGACGACTCCGAATTGAAGAACCCCTTCATCTCCTTGATATTCTTTGGATAAAACTCCTTGGCAACAATGAAGAAATTAATATTGAAATTGACCCACGTCATGAGAATAAAAATCACATTAAACGTCACTTGTTCCATGGTGTCAAAGAGCTCACTGCGGCTGGAATCCACTTGAGGCCTAATTCCTCTGGTTCTTTAAGAGACATTAAATTTAGGTCCTATGGCATTTATGGTACGCTAACACTTCCTCGTATGACCATTGAAAGATCAACAAGGCAAATGTTATTGAACTTGATAGCACATGAAGCGTGTATGGATAACCGCAAGAAATTTGGGTTCACCTCTTACATATGCTTCTTAGATTTACTCATCGATCATGCTGAGGATGTCAAGGCGCTACGAACTGCTGGGATACTTGAAAACTACCTTGATGGTGATGAAGAAGTAGCAAAACTCTTTAATGAAATAGCTTCTGACTTGTTGCCAGAAGTCGATACTTACAAAGAGGTCAAATTTAAGATCCAACGTTATCTTCATGATAAACAGAAAGTGAAGATGGCTTCGTGGGTGGCTGAAGTGATTCGAGACCATTTTAAGAGTCCCTGGACGATCATAGCTCTCTTAGCTGGTATTATTGTCATTTCAATAGCTTTTGTTCAAACTTACTACACAATCTTCCCTCGTTCCAAATAAAGCAATAAATCCAGTTGCAACCATCTTCGATCTTTAAGTGGGAGATGATTAAGCCCAATGTCCATCAATGATTATAGGACAGGCCCCGTGTCACAAGAATTTGCATTGGCATAGTTGTATTCCTTCCCCTCTTAGTATTAAAGTATTTTTTTTTTTTTTGGGGGTGACGATTTTTACACTAAAAGTGTGTCTTTATTTCTGTTTGTGAGCTTTTTCATTTTATCCTCTCCGTAGCAATGTGTTTTGTCCTCTGTTTTGGCAGTGTGCCAGAAGAATGTGCAAGTCGCATATACAAATGATAGATGTAATGGCGCCTCTGTTTTCCATATGGTATGGGTTGGAGAATGTTTAAAAAAAAAAAAAAAAAAAAAAAAAAAACCAACTTTTTCTAGAAAATATGGAGGAAAAATAACTAACAATCCTTAATATAATGAATAATAAAGAACTCATCAATTATACAAGAAATATTATATTAACTCCTAATTGAAAGAATTCAATATTATAACATGCTAAAATTGAAAATCTTACAACATAGACTATTATCCCATCAAAAGCTGTTGTTGTTCCCTCTCTTAGATTTTAATACAAATGGGATCTAGTGAATTTAGTGTTTGGGATCATATTTTAAAAATTCTTTTGTATCAAAAAGTGTGAAAGATGTGCTTTTTACAAATGTGGATTTTCAAAAGCATCTAATATGGATTTTCAAGTAGCTGACTTTTTACCAAACACCCCCTCCTCCAAGCCCCAAAATGACTTCTAAAGCTAGGAAGCCAATGGAGCCTCCCAAAAATTATACCAAACACCACCGAAGTATCTAACCTAAATTGGGTGTTGATACAATCTTCAATATAATTAAATGATTGGTATTTTATTGAGGGTCACAAGTCACAACTACAACCAATTTTATTTGGATAAAGCTTAGACTCGGATTAACTTGATTTTTGATTTTGTCTCCAAAAAATTGAATTTTGGATGAAAAATATAAAACTATACTAATTTGACATGTTGATTAGTTTATACAAATTCTAAATCCTTCTCGCTGCAAAAATGGAAAATATGACATTTTGCTTTAATTCCAAGGCCAATTTTGGCTAAAAATTTCTCTTTCATAAGAACAAAATCATGGAATTATTTCTAAATTTTATTATTATTTTTTTCCATTTTTTCCTCAAACAAACTAAATCCAAACTTAACCCATATATTTCAATAATTATTAAATATCACAAATTTTGCACTTAATTATTAAATTATTTTTTGAAAAATTTGAACTAATCCCAACAGTTATTGAATGATAATATATATATTTTCATTTTAATATTATGAATTCCATTGTTATTTGCAAGTGTAGTTCTTATATATTTTTATTGAATTAGTGATAGGAACAAGAATCTACTCTTCACAATCTCACCACATAGGGGAAAAAAATTTATAATACAGGTGGGTTGTCAAGTAACGATTAAAATGAAATTAATAATAATAAAACATTAATAATATTAATAATCCCTAAGATAATCTAATTTCTTTATTTACTTTTTAAGTCTCTTTTGATGGGCATTGGCCATGATCCGACGGTGTGTGATTGGATGCTCCTACATCAATCAGGCAAGTCTACAACAAGTCAAAATTTTCAAAATGTTAACTCAAATTCAAATCATACTTTAAATTTGTTGATTGTCTAAAAAGAGTACCATTTGGCTTGGCAACTCATTAACCAAAAAACTATTTATTCGAGAGAAGTTAAACTTAAATTTTATTTTTTGAACTCGTTAGTTAAATTTATAAATTGCTCGATAAAATAATTGATTTTGATGCTTATGTCTTAAGAAGTAAAAAATTTCAAATTTAGCACGCTAATTCCGATTGAATAACGATCTTTTGAGAATTAATCAAGTTAAAATGTTAAATTATATGGTTGGAATAAAAGAAGAAAATAAATATGAATAACTTACTACTCGATTCGAGTCAACATGTCGACAATCCAAAGGCATGTTTAGCTGAATTTTAAAAAAAAAAACTTTTTTGCTGTTTTAAAATTTGTATTATTTATTTTCTTAACCAAAATAAAAATAAAAATCAGACATTACCTTTTATTTTATTTTTTTGTTAAGATATCAAATATTCCTAATTCGAAGAAAGTAAAAACTAAAAAGTAATTTTGATTTTTTGCTAAGAAATTAAATATTTTAAATTTTAAAAGAAAGGTAAAAAAAATTAAAAAAGTAGGTTTAAAAATTTCAACCAAAGGCAGCCTAAATTAAATTCACCAACAATTTGTTAGTGACATGGCAAATTTCCCTTGAGCAATTCCATAAAGAGGTGTGGTCGCATCCACACCTAATTAAAATTCATCTGAGAAATTCTAGAGCTATAAATACTGAAACTGAAACTTAAACTTTAGGTATATGCACTTTAGGTATTTGGCTTGGCTTGCCGCATCCTTCATCATTCTTCCTCTCTCCCGGCGCAGGTTCACTCCTTCTCTCTCTCTCTCTCTCTCTAGGTACATGCACTTTCTCTCTCTAACGCTGTAGTGACTGCAGGCAGAGGTGTATCAATGGCAGCTGTGGTCGCTCACCAGGATCCTACTCAGCCCCAGTACGACGTGAAGCTTTTCAACCGCTGGACTTTCGAGGATGTTCAGGTATAGATCTCAGTTCAACCTTACAATTCCTCATTTTGCACTTAAACTTTATCTCTACACACAGTGCAAATTTTTGGTAATATAGATATGTGTTAATTGAACTATGTGGCTGATTTATGGTCTCCTATTACGATAAGATGTTTATATATACCTATATCTGTATTAAATCTGTGCATAATCTCGTTAAATAGTTATCTGTTAACCTACGAGACGACCCATGAGGGAACTGATGATGATTTTGGGGTAATATATATATATATATATATATATATATATATAGAGGCTCAATTAGATCTTCAAATGCAAGACAGTCATATTCAGTTTGAGACTGATTTTGTTAGTTTCGTGGAGGACGTCTCTGAAATTGACATCTACAAGTCAGGAATCAAGCAGGTTACCCACCTATCCCTCACTCCAAAAAATACTGTGGCAGCGTTTTTTTTTTGGTGCGCGAGTGTGGTGTGAAGAGTTAGCCTGGTAGGCTTGGTTGTATGGCATTCGAAGAGATTTCTTGTTTCTTTCATCCCTTCTCTGTTTATCTTTCCATTCTTTGTCTTTTATTTCCTTCTTTAAAATTTGGTCCAGTGTTGTACAGAGGTGGAAACAGTGAGTGAAAAAAAAGAAGCATTGTAGTAACAGTGAAGGAAGAAAAAAGAATTGTAGTAGAAGTAGAGTATGTACTGAAAAAAATTGGAGATTTAAGTTACAGAAATCAGAGAATAAAAATAATGTTGAAGAAATTGTTGTGGAATAATAAAAATAGGTTGGGAATAGAGCAAAAGGTGAAGAAACTGAAGAAGAGAAAGAAACAGAGCATTGAATCTAGCAATAGACTATAGAGAGAATGAGGTCCAATTTATCAACAATGAAGATTTTCGACAACCGTCACCCAGAGAGTGACTGCCAAATGGACCAGAGTTGAAGGTGGATGGTTCGAAGCAAAACACACTATTTAAGTATATAAAAAACATGAAGTTATAATTCTATTGAAACAGATCGTTTTGGAGATACAAGAGACCCACTCCCTTTTCATTTGAGGGTATTTTAGTCATTTAACAACTTTTGTTAATAGTGTTTGGCTTCCTGGGATGTCCTTATTTTTAAAACAAGCAGGGTTTCATCTGTAATTGACAGATTCTAGTGGGGTTGTATTAATAATTTACCCATTTTATAATCATGCATGTATAGATCCTGTCCAATTTAGGTACTCCTGTTCATAATCAGACTCCAGCTAGAAGCATTCATGTCTGTCGTATGCTTAACCATGTCTGTATGGGTATTATTGCAAATATTGATGGATGATAAATTAATTTGTTATAGGAATAAGGCTGATGATAAATTATTATGTTTTAGAATTGAGGATGTATTGGTCATGCAGGGATCTAATTTAGATTGTGATTGATATAATCTAATGTGTTACAAACTCTTTGACTTCTTGTGCTGTGGACTACCTTCAACAAATGGAAATACTCGAACATTTGTATGCCCTTTGTTCATATAGTAATACACAATTATATATGACTATATGTTAAAGTAAAAGGCGGTGTTCTTGCTAATTTTCATTTTTCCACTTGAGGTCCAGTTTTGGTTATTTGAAGTTTGGAAGTTCATGTCAGTGTCATAGATAATATTTGTTGAACGATGCGTTCATTCTTGTCATGACTCGTGTGTACAGAGTTTGAGTGTAGTTTGCAAATGCAAGGGTTAGTCATTAATATTATTGGTCACTAGACCAACGGGACATCTGTTATTCCATTCACTTGTTCTCTATATGGTTTCATACAGGTCAATGACATATCATTAAGTGATTATATTGGTGTGGTTCCAGCCAAGCACGCCACCTATGTCCCACACACCGCGGGACGATATTCTGTGAAGCGTTTCAGGAAAGCTCAGTGCCCTATTGTGGAGAGGCTTACAAACTCTCTTATGATGCATGGCCGTAATAATGGCAAGAAGCTAATGGCTGTTCGTATCATTAAACACGCCATGGAAATAATTCATCTGTTGACAGACCAGAATCCCGTACAAGTTATTGTTGATGCTGTGATCAACAGGTAAACGAGTGAGAAAGAACTGTTATTTAGTGTGAAAATCAAGTCTTTTATTGTTGATGCTGTGATCAACAGGTAAACCAATGAGAAACAACTGTTATTTAGTGTGAAAATCAAGTCTTTGTCGTAGGTGGCTTAAGTATATGCTATTCCTGTCTTGTGCTGTGACATATGACATGAGTGAAACCCCGGTGTGATTAATGTTACAATACATGATCTTAATGGCAATTTGTACTGGTCCTATCTGTGACCTTTTAATGACTCTTCATATTGTATTCCAGTTTTTCATCCTTTCGTTTCACATCTTGAATCCCTTATTGCAGTGGCCCAAGGGAAGATGCTACTCGAATTGGCTCTGCTGGAGTTGTTCGTAGGCAAGCTGTTGATATTTCACCTTTGCGTCGTGTGAATCAGGCGATATATCTTCTTACTACAGGTGCTCGCGAGAGTGCCTTTAGAAACATAAAGACGATTGCCGAGTGTCTCGCTGATGAACTAATTAATGCTGCAAAGGGTTCATCAAATAGGTACAGATACTCTGTGCTTTCTAGGCATTTTGCCCTTAGTATTTTCCTTCTTGGAAGCTTCTGATTGACACAATGTTGCATCTTTTATAAATATACTTATTCCCTCTTCAGTTATTTTCTTCTTGTTTGTTATGTGTGATTTACTAATGATGTTTATGCATGTCAGTTATGCCATCAAGAAGAAAGATGAAATTGAGAGAGTGGCAAAGGCGAATCGTTAAGATGGAGGAAGGTCATTGTTAAGGGAGTTTTGTTTGTCAGCTGGATCGTTTCTAATTGAATTTTGTAGTGTGTTGTCATCACAAATGGTTTGAGACCACATGAATTTTCTCTCTTTCCCTTCTGTTGAAAGATTTTGCTTGCTCATTGTGTGGTGATTTACACAGTGGGGTTGATTAATAGTAGTATCATTAGTTTCCTTAAGATATGCTATGCCCTTCAGTTATGAATTATGATGGATGCGGTTGAGATCAGAATGCCTGTGGTTGAGATCATTGAATACATATTTTTAGAGGATATTGTTGAAACTTTACTTTCCCTTGGGGTTTGGAGAAACATGTGGGATGATTTTTAGTTTTTTTCCCTTGCGTTTGCCTGCCTTTGTGAACTCGGGAAATTTAAAGGAATGCAAAGCAAAAAAAGAGTGGAAAATGCTTTACAAAGAAACTTATTTCTAGCCAAATTTCAGCATTTCCCATTTCTTTCCCTCGAGTAAATGTGTAGTGCAATGATTCAATGTTCATCTAGCCAGTGATATATTTGTTCAACTTGAATCTTACTGGTTTTGTCAAATTTTACTCCAAAAGCCCCTTCTTCTTTTGGGCATTGGTCATCAAAACTGCTTGCTTACAATCATCTTCTGTGCAGCTGTATTGTATTTTGTTCACCAATACTACGAAGGACGCTGTTAAGTGTACTGTTTTTTTCACTTTATGCGTTTCTCGTTTTATGGAGCTAACGGATGGGATCGTTGAGAGTCCTGGCTGAACTTGAATTGGGATTTTTCAATTCAATCAAACTTCAGGGCTTAATAAAAGAGGTCTGCCTTAAAAATAAAGAAGAGAAAGAAGAAAAAAAAAGGCCATTCTAATCCTACCCATTACTTGGAATGAGATTTCTTGTTTTTGGACCCTAATATCAAAGGCTTGCCTACGCCTACCCAATTCTTGGGTTTGGTTTGGATTGTTCAGATTGAACCCATTCATGTTGGAACTCTACTCTTTCTCCCTCCCTCCCTCCCTCCCTCCCTCCCGGCAGTCCAAACCATGCCTAATTCAAAAAAATTTATTCATCTTATGATAAATAGTGAGAAAGAGAAATGATCAAATGGCCTGAATTACAGAATGCTATCATTTCTTCTTCTTCTTCTTTTTTTTTTCTTCTGTTCATAAGTTAAAACTACTATTTGTTTCTACTGTTTGGAAGATTATTCTTTTCGGTTGAAAAACTATTTGGAATATTCACCTTAAATTCTATTTTGTTAGGCAAAGTTTTTTTTTTTTTTTTTTTTTTTTTTTTGGTTTTTTTTAAAAACGGAAAAAATGGTTTGATGTTTTTGGGTTAGCATGAAAATGGATTTAAAGGATAGAATTGCTTCTATAACACAAAAAAATGAATTTGGGTTAGCATCAAAATGGATTTCTCACTCACTAAAAATGTGTCATCTTAAGCGTAAGATGCTAACTTATAGTTAATATAACATACATTTATATTATTTCTAGGTTATGCCATGGGAG
This sequence comes from Hamamelis virginiana, assembly GCA_017140935.1. NCBI lineage: Eukaryota > Viridiplantae > Streptophyta > Magnoliopsida > Saxifragales > Hamamelidaceae > Hamamelis > Hamamelis virginiana. The sequence continues at coordinate 599,795 of JAESVK010000172.1, read as the reverse complement.
TTTGAAATTAAAGTGGATAGATTACAATGTCAATACACTCAACCATCCAACTTGAATGACATCTTCTTCTTCTATTGAAATATGGTTTGAAAGGGATCAAAATGTGTAATGGGATAACACAAAAGAGGGTGTTCCATTTCAACAGCAAATCCTGACTCTGAATTCATATCAACCTTTTCACTATCTTTGACTTTCCAGTCAAAGCATTGGACCAACACTCCGATGGTCGCGTGCATCACCGTTGATGCAAGCGATGCACCGGGGCATCCTCTCCGTCCGTTCCCGAATGGAAGATACCGCAAATCCTGGCCCTTCATTTCCATCTGATGTTGATCATCATCGCTTGCAGCATTATCAACGGTAGAGTTGACCAAAAACCTCTCGGGTATGAACTCATCCGGGTCGGTCCACGAATTCGGGTCTCTCATGATAGCATAGGAGTTGATTATTATTCGAGTTTTGGACTTCAAATCATAGCCGTTGATAACACAATCATTAGTGCACTGCCTGAAAAATAAGGGTGCTGGAGGGTGGAGTCTTAGAGTTTCCTTCACAATTGCTTGCAAGTAAGGGAGATTTGGGACGTCTGATTCTTTGACCAACCTACTTGACCCCACAAGTGAGTCAATCTCCTCTCTCAGCTTCTTGAACTCTTGTGGATGGTTAATCAGCTCTGCCATGGCCCATTGTATGGCTACTGATGACGTGTCAGTGCCAGCTAAGCATATGTCCTACACATCCACATATTGTAGATTAATATTTTTGAACATCACATGAAATAAAATAATATTTTCAACAATATTTATAAATATATGTTTTTGAACACATCACATGAAATAAAGTAATATTCACAAGAAAATGAAATGATAGTATAATAACCACAAGTTGTGCTTTATTAATTTAATTAATGTAGTTTTGGCCATGCTTACTACCAATGAAAACTCTCCTTTAGTTTATTAATTATTGTGATATGAAAATGTGAGAAATTAACCTTAATCAAGGAAGACTATTAATGCAAATTTATAAAATAATAATGAGCTATAGGTAGTTAACTATAGTTGGGTTAGGAACTTAAGCCTATCACTTTAAGGTACTTTCTTAATCATTGATAATGTCGATTTAATTTCTACTTACAGTTTGTAAACCAATTGCTAATATTTAAAGTCGCTAAACTAATTAAGGGCATATTATTGTCTCATTTCCATGTGAGAAAGAAAATATGTTTCGTTGGTTGCTTTCTCTCTCTAAAATAGAAAGTGGGTTGCTGGAAACATAAGGCAATGAGGGCAATTGTGGTTTTTTGAAAAAAAAAAAAGGACATAATTGTATTTTTAACCCCTAATATGGCATGTCCATCCCTTTCCCTCCTCTCATCCGCCCAAATTTGGGCGGATTGCAAAAAGCTTCCCTTCCCTCCCTCCTTCCCTCCCTCTTTCCCTCCCTTCTCCCCTCCTCTTATACCAAACATACCACTTAACCCTCTTCCTTCCACTTTTCCCTTCTCCCCCTTCTCTCCTCCCACTCTTTCCTCCAAACAAATAGGCCATGAGGCATGGGTGGATAATGCAAGAGCAATGTCCTACAATCCTATGAAGTAAGGTGATCCCAAGGATAGTATGCCCTTACTTGGTTCGGGAGGTTTCAACAAATATGGTAGGATCTATGGAATAACAAAAATGCTATTCAACCGTCCAATATTTCCACCTAACGTGTCCTCTCATGATAGCAGATAACTAGACTTCAATCAGGACTTCAATCATTGACATGATCCCACGTCTATCATGTCTAAGATGTTAATTTGGCTACAACATACTAAATCCGGGATGACACATTTAAAAATAAAGAATGATTGAATAACATTTTTTATGAAATAGATGGATTTAATCTCAAGCTCCTCCAGCTGTTATTTTTGGAAGTATTGATTAGGTCAAAATAAAGAAACTCTAATTAATATACCATATATGTGCAGAAGTTAAGAAAACTCACAAGAAATAAAGCTTTGATGTCATTTCTAGTCAACTTCACTTCAGCATTTGCATCCTTATAAATCTCCAACATAATATCCATCAAATCCCTCTCTTCTCTTCCACAACCTTTCATCTCTTTCTCTTCATGCTCCTTCATGATCCGTTCGATCATCCTATCGAACCGCAGGAGCACGAACCGAAGCTTTTTCCCATATCCAAAGATATCAAACTTAGCCAAACGTCCCAATACTTCACCAATCATCAACTTCACTTCAACCTCCACAAGCTCTTTAAGCAACTCCTTAATCTCCTCAGATTCATTACCATTCTCTGAGCATCTCGTGCTCATCGCTGTCCGGCATATCACACCGTTGGTCATGTCAGTTATTGCCTTTCTCAAATCGAACACTTCTCTCTCTCTACAACTCTTCTTTACTGATTCCAAGAGCTTCATCATCTCTTCTTCTCTAATATGAACAAAACGGCATAGCTGTGAGCTTGCAAAGAGCTCATTCATGCAAAGTTTCTTCATGAAGCGCCAGTACGTGCCATATGGGACAGAAATGATGCCCGATCCTTTGTATATGTTGTAATTGGAAGAGAAATATTCTGGCCTAGAGGAGAAATTTATCTCTTGGGTTTTCAAGATTTCTTTGGCAACTGTTGCATTGGAAATTACCATGCAAGTTGATGCACCCAAACGTAGCTGCATGAGTGGACCGTAGCGGCATGCTAGGGTTTGGAATGACTTGGGTATTCTGTTGGATTTTAGTAAATGAAGGTGGCCGATGATGGGTAGAGCCGGCGGGCTCGGTGGGTGTGGAAGGACTAGGGTTTGAGTTATGCTGTTCCAGATTGTACTTATGAAAGAACGAAAGAAGAAGATGGTAGAAATGATGAGGATGAAGAATAAGAAGCAATAGAACTTAGCACTATCACTAGTGGCCATGGACTAATGTTGAGTAGTAGGAGATGGGTTTTTTTTTTTTTTTCCTTTGGGTTTAGGGTTTTAGGCCTTGTAAGAGATGGAACTTCCAAGGGATATAAATAATGTGGGATATGAGAAGATATCATGCAAAGGCTATCATGACCTCCCTCTTGTTATCAGCTTCTTGAAAACACTACATGGGTGTCTCCAATCATTGAAGAGGAGCAAAATCAGATCCTAATTAATATATAGTTTGAGAAGCAAGGAAAAGACCACAGCAAGGCAACAACGGACCTCGTTATATATATATGTATATCGGGTCAAGTTTCCCTAACACCCTATTTTGACACCTATGTTTACGTCTCATTTTCAAAACTCTATCTATGATAGATATTTTGACGAACCGACCGTTGGTTTCAATACGTTTCTTATGCATATCATGTATACCAAAAATCATAGTGATCAACGGTTAGATTTTAAGAAATGTCACTATAAAAAATTGTTATATTTTTAATTAATAAAAATAATAATAGTTCTTCAAAATGATATTTTTTAGAAACTAGCCGTTGAATCAATCTGATTTTTTTCATACATGACAAACATAAGTTAAGTATCTAATCTAACGGTCGATTTCTCAAAATTTTCTATTTACAATTGTATTTGGAAACGAGATGTAAAACATAAGTGTCAAAATAGGATGTAAGGGAACTTGTCCCATATATATATATGTGTATATTAGTCATTCTATTATGAGGCCCACCTTACGCAAGGTTGCGTAAGGTCCCTTCCATATGGCCAATTTTATATGACAGTTCGTAAAATTGACCGTTGGATTAGATGTCCATCTTCTGTATGTCATGCCTGCAAAAAATCATAGTGATCCGACGGTTGGTTTCTGAGAAAAATGACTTTCAAAAAAACTGGGAATTCAAAGAATAAAAAATGTCCAGTTTTTTTCAAAGTCATTTTTCTTAGAAACCAACCGTCGGATCACTGTGATTTTTTGCAGGCATGACATACAGAAGATGAACATCTAATCCAACGGTCAGTTTTACGAACTGTCATATAAAATTGGCCATATGGAGGGGACCTTACGCAACCTTGCGTAAGGTGGGCCTCATAATAGAATGACTGTATATATATATATGTCAATTGTCAAAGTGGTTTTCATGTTACTTTCTTGCTTACATTAATTAAAACTTTGATATTAAATTCAGAGTTCATATATTTTTACAGATTACCGGAAACGAAGAGTGCAAGAAGCCGTGGATGATGAGAAGGGCAAATTGGGTTACCGGAAACGGGCGAATCTTGTTCCACGAATTTTCTTTGTGAAAATGAGGACAAAAATGGTGCAATTGGTCACTATCTTAGACATAAAAAGCATAATAATTAATACAAGTAAAATACAAATACAAAATTTAGATTAGATGTTGAAATAGGATCAATATATATATATATATATATATATATATATATATATAAGATACACGGAGGTGCTAATATCAGGTGCACCTGATGCATCTTGCATCAGGTGCTCTCTTGTAGAGCTACCTGCACTGTAAATTTTGGAAAACTGACCGTTGGAATACCCCTGTAATGTATGTCATACTTGCCAAAAATCATAGTGATCCAACGGTTAGTTTTTGAAAAATGTAACTTTGAAAAACTATGACTTTTTTGTTCTTTAAAATGTTATCATTTTTTAGCAGTCAGTTTTCTCATAAACCAACCGTTAGATCACTGTGATTATTTACAGGCATGACATACATTACAGGCGTATTTAATCCAACGGTCAGTTTTCCAAAATTTACAGTGCAATTGGCTCTACAATAAGACACCTAATGCAAGATGAATCAGGTGCACCTTATATTAGCACCTATGTGTGTATATATATAGATATATCTTTGGTGCTCCAAGAAAATAAGGACAAACATTATGGGGGTCATTGTCAAATGGAGCAACAATTTTATTTAATTAATTAAGGGAAGAGGGTTACGTGTTGACTTGAAATTCATCTCATTTTCTCTAAACTCTTAGGTTGACACACCAATAGGTACTAATAATTAATTATTACTTTTAACTGCTACCGTCTTCTATTTAATTAATTTTCTCACCATAGGTTAGCTTAATAAGAAAACAAACCCAAAATCTCATCCATAAAGTAAAAGACATAAACCAGTACCACAAGGTTAAGGCCGTGGTAGGGACATTTGCAAATTCTTAAGGATCAGGCTTGGGCCTACCAAGTTACTTCAAGTTTCATGTATTGGGCCAACTCAGATTGCTTAATGCTCGGCCCATCTCTTGGTGCTGTTAGTGGGGGTGACAAGGTTGTTGCTAACAGTGAGTGCAATGTACAAATAATCCAATGTACAAATAAGAAGAAGAGGGTTCGTTTACGTAATTGTCACAAAAATAGATTTATTTCCCTAAAATACCCTTAACAAAAAGCTGAATTTCCAACAACTCTCAAAATATTAGTACTTGTAAAGTGGGTTAGGAATGAATAAAAGTAGATAAAAGAAAGGTAGCTAGGTAGTCCTTCACAGGCATGACTCCTCTAATAAGAATGTTTGGTTTGTCTTCCCCCTCCATAACCAATGGTCTTACTTTCTCTCACGTGTACCATTAAGGGCATTAGGGTATCTACCATTCAAAATCTCTACTTTTTTCACACGTGCGAGACTCCATTTCCACTTGATTATATTTATATATATGCTGGTGCATCTCCATCTCTCTGCTGTCTCCCCAAAAAAACTATCTCAACCCTCACTGCAAATCCCTCATTTTTCACTTCCTTCCTAGAAATTTTGGGCCAATGTTGCATACTAAAGAGAGAGAATCAAGTCTCTAAAGGTATCTTCTTTCTTATTATTATGCCTTTTTTCCTCTTCTATTTTATCCTTCTTAATTATATATGCATATATGCATGCAAATAAATGTGATTATATATATATATATATATATATATATATAGAATTGTTGTCTTGTTGTGAGAAAATATGTTTTTGTTTTTGTTTTTTATTTTTTATTGTAGTAACATTTATTTTGTTTGCAAGTTGTGAATCATCCATGAAGTACATCAATGATAAAATTCATGATTTTTGGGATATCTGATTTTTATTTTTATTTTTTAATTGTTGCTTTTGTTTTTCCTTCATTTTCTTTCTATTAATTAAAAATGGGTAATGCAGGTTATTTTTTTCCTTAAAGAAATGCATTTACGACGTACCATTTTTTGTTATTTAATTTGCCGATGGCTGTTGATCGATTCTTAACTAAAGTATAAAAGTTATATAACAGTGCAGTGAACTGGAATTTTTTTTTTTTTTCTCTTTTCCTTTTTGTGTAGATTTCAAAAACCATTCTCAAAATGAACGGAAAAACAAAAATTGAAGTGAAGGTAATACAAAATTCTTTGCCTGCTTTCGATGTTCATTTGATTTTTCATCAATATTCAAAATCACCCCAGAAAAGGGAAATACCTAATAAAAAATATAGTAAGAAATCAAAGGAGATCCATTTTAAATTATATGTTACATTGTGCTTGATTATTTTTTGACAACTCAATTTTATTAGGAAAAATCACACCATAATAAAAAAGAAATAGCGGAGAAATTTAACTAAAATGATATAAAATTTAATAAAATGGGGAAATTTGAAGCATTAAAGAAGTTTGCAACCAACCATTAACTATTTGGTTAAGACATATTATGTTGGATTTTGGAAGTAATGATGAAACTTTTGTTTATTTTTCTTAGAAATTGAATGAAAGGTCAGGATGAGGAGATAATTAATATTTATGCACAATTGTTTACATTATTCTTGGAGATCATTCAATCACGTAAAATAAATTCTGGATACTGCTAGATTTTGCGTGATTTGTCAGCTATAAGAACGATGTAAAAAATTGTTTATAAAAAATTATGTTCTATAATCCTAACTAATTGCTTGTACCAATGTAAAAATTTAAACTCAAACCTAAACCTACCAAAACACAATCTCACCCCCATGCCAACCATTTTGAAAAACCAAATGTGAAAAATTTTCAATATATACTCCATATTAAACATTTAAATATAGCACTTAATTAAGAAGTGCATGCACCTTTTTTTTTTTTATAAGTTCATGCACTTTGAATGGACAGTAACCAGTACTAGGAGGCAGGGGAAGGTCATAAATCTTGTTAGAAATTAGTAGTGTTTTTATGAGCAAATTGACTATACCTGGCCTTAATACAAAATGGTAAATAAAGAAGGATAAATGTCATTTTTGAGAAAAAAAAATTGCTAAAGATCGAATGAATCCACCTCCTCTTTTTACGGGCTGATGTGACAATGACAAATTAGTAATTAATAAAAAAAATTTCAAAGTAAGAATATTTGTTTGTTAATTACTAATTTGTCATTGCCACATCAGCCGGTAGATCGATGAATTTGGTAGATATATTTGGTGGATATAGTAATATTCTTTTTTTCAAAAACGAACAATGCCATATTGTAATGAGTAAATACTAATATTATTGTAAATACCATTACCTTGATCGTGATACAAAGCATTGCAGTATAGAAAATTAGGGTTTACACAGAGCAATGATATTTCATCCATCTTTTTGTATCCACTTTAGTTGGTATTTAATGTATGATTCACATTAATAAAAATAATATTTTTATTTTTTTAAGATCATATAGAATAAAATGTGGCGTTTTTATAATATTAAAAGAATAAAAATATTATTTTTATTGATGTGAATCATACAATAACTATCAATTAAGGTGGGTGCAAAAAGATGGGTGAAGTAACATTTTTCTTTTGTAAATTAGCCAGATCTGATTAAGTCGAGTATATATCATTTAATAAACTACTTTACAGTCGATTTGAAGAATTAAATTGTGTTTAAATCTGATTTTTTATATAAGTTTGAATAAATTTATAAAAAAATGAGATTCTAAACAGTGATAAACAAAAATCTAATCGAAGTCATATATAGGTAAATTATGAAGTTTCGGAATTTCTTGAATGCACATTTGGCGTGGGGGTTTAAATTACCAAAACAGGCTTCATATATTCCTCAACGGTCAAAAATGCTGCCAGTCACTCTAACCTACTTCTAATAATGAGCCTCACATGCATGCACACATTACTATCTACCATTCATATATAGATTAATTGTAGAAGACTGTTAGTTCAGAAAATATCTCTCAGTGGATGAAGATTAGGTCAAGCAAATTCAAGTTGAATTGTCATGCCATTGTTTGCGAAATCTGGTGAGAATTGTGCTAATGCAATTTGACTTGGATTTCAAATTATAGCATAAACCATCATGATTTTGTGTTAGAACATGCTAAATATACACCAAATTTTTTATCATTTCCATCTCATTGCTTGACATAGCATGTCACGTTAGTTGCCACATTAGCATAACAACTATATATGTTAATATATCGGCTTATATATTATGTTGATGTGGTAGTTGACGTGGCATGTAATGTCAGCTACTATACGTCAGTAAACCTCCACGTCAAGCAATAGCTTGAAAATTGTAAAAAGGGGTGGTGTATTTACTATCTCCATCGACTTTTTTACTATCCGCATTCTATTGCCTGACATGGCATGCCACGTCAGTTGTTACATTAGTATAATAACTATATCAACATTCATATAAGTTATTATGCTGATGTGGCAGTTGACGTGACATGCCATATCAGTTACTATTTGAATTTATATTGATGTGGTATGCTCTCACATCAAGCGATAAGTTGGAAATGATAAAAAGTGAAGTATAATAATTAAAGGCGATTTAATTTGTTCAACTTTAGCATGTTTCTTCGTCTAAAAATTCTCAATTGTAATATGCGAAGTTATATAAATGCTTGCATTTTGAGCTTTTATTGACATTAGGAGAACTCATCTTGTAGTGTTTTGGATAAATGCTGTTTATTTTTATACAATCTCAATACATTGTTTGATTAAAAAATAAGTATTTTGGAAAAAATTTCTCAAGAGCCAAAAATTTGTGGGAAATGACTAGCTAGCTAATCTATTGCATTTGTTCTAAGCCACTGCTTTTGCTTTTGGAGCATGATCCCTTTTCTCCATTGCATGAACTTCCCTTAAATTATGATTAAATTGAAGCCACTTAATTTGAGAGAATAATAATAATAAGAGTTTGCATAAAATGTATATATGCGATACAAAATTGATAAAAAAAAAAAAAAAATGATAAACACATTGTTCTTTTTACCATCTCCACCCTATTGTCTGGCGTGGCACTTAACATGGCATGTTATGTTAGTTGTCACATCAATATGTTATGATGGCATGATAATTGACATAACATGTCATGTCAGTTGCCACGTCAAGCGATAGGTTGGAGATGATAAAAGGGACAATGTGTTTAACCAATAATATTTTGAGTAAATATAAACAATTAATGGATAACGCATTAAGGTGATTTCATTCACCTTAAGAATGTTACTCCACCAAAACATTTTCTATCCAAACAAGCCATCTTATATGCTTGAAAGCAAGTTATTGATGTTGGGAAAAACTTATATTGTAGTTCCTTTATAAATGTTCCTTAGTTTTATGCAATTTTATTATATTTCACTGTTTAATATAAACTTAATTAAGATGAGTTCTTCAGAAAATCTATCAATAGCCAAAGCATGGATTTAAAATCCATATATACCAAGTAATTGGGTCTGTTTTCTATGTTCCAAAATAAATTTAGTTTGCCTTTAAAAAGTAAAATTTTGAACTCCAAGAATTAACCTTGCCTAAATTAATAGGTTAAGGGCACATAGTCTTAACATTATCTAAAAGTTAATTAGAAAAAAATTCTTAAACTAACCTCCCAGTTCACTAGGTTGGGGCCTCATGTCTCCCAATTAGTTATCTAAAAGTTAATTCTTAAATAGGCCATACCCATGCCATCTCATCGAGTTTATGGAATTTGAACAACTTGATCTTCCAGAGGCAGCTCGATCGACCGACCCAAAAAAGCAATCCCCAACCTAGTTTCAGCTTGAAAATATATACTTTATTCATGAATACATGTACTAATTAACTAAATGCATGCCATAATCATTATATGTACGTCCATATTCAACGAGAGTTGGTCTGGCAGTACTTAGAGACGTAATCTGCTGTAAACTCAGACATCCCACGTTCAAAATCAGTCAATTTTTTTTGGCTAACCACCAGTAAGCACTAGTAGCCCGACCATTATACGATCCCATAGGACTATAACCCCTCATGACAAAAAAAAGAAAAAATCGTTAAATGTCCATCAAATCAATTAATTAGCTAACATTAAAAGAAGACATACTCTGATGAGTCAAATCACATTAAATGTTTCCCTTAACCATAATGTGCATTGGGAAGATGATTAAATCACTAAACCTTGCCAAAGTTAAGGGTTACTGGAGATATATAACAGTCTTTTTAACCAATCTTACACTGAACAACTTTGGGTCATATAATCTTTTAATTTGGTCAATTCAATGTCTTTTCCTTGAATCATTTTGAGCACAAGAGCCCAAAAAAAATATTAATTATGCCTCCCATGTTGTTAGCTTTTGAGGATGTAAAGCCTGAACATTATCTAAAATTTTGGTAAAAAAATTAATATTCTTAAGCCTCCTAGCTTTCCTGCTAATTATTAATTGGGGTGTAAAGTCCTAATGTTATTCACTCTAATTAAAGATCTCTTAATTTACTTGGACTATTTAAATTTTTATGCACATAACTCCTAACTAACTAAAACATAATAAAAGAAAATCAAGTACACTCATACAATTAACTAGCTAGTCCTTTTCCACATGTCTAGCTAGCTAATTTGGTTGGTGGACTCGTTTTATTTACCCAAAATTATTTTAAAATGGAAAGAGATACCATCTAATTAATTAAACTACAAAACAAGTAGTGATTAATTAAAAGTTTTAAAAATTGTTAGCCTTTATTTTAAGAAGGTTTTCATTGCAACTAAGCTTCATTAGTTACATGAAACGGAAGTTGAGCTTTCAATTAAAATATGAATTTAATTGCATTATTCAAAGTAATAAATAATAATAAAATTGTGATAGTTTTCAGCCGTCGCAGTTCTTCATAGCTATATTTTGAAATTTTAATATTGGATCATCGTGATTTTTGACATGCATGCAAGACATCCATAAGTACAGTATATAATTCAACAGTCAGTTTTTCAAAATATATATCTCACAATTATCTATGGATTTCATACTTCTATAACTTAAGTAAGCATATGCTAGCTAACTAAATCGGGAAGGTATATACACAGTTTTGCAATATACAGCAATCTCATAAGTTGTCTATAAGTAACAAAGAGTAGATTCTTTAATTTAATTTAATTTACAACGTCTCAAGACATGCCAAACAGGTAAAATCAGTTTGTTGGTTTGTGTGTGTAGTGTGGGGAGAAAAGAGGGACACACACACACACAGCAAATTAACCATTGTTCATTAATTAATTTGCAGAACTACATATAGTTCATTTGCAAGGAACTACATATACATTCACACACAAAACTACTGTAACTAGAAACAACCATTCCGTAGTACTCTGGGGTTTTCTTACAACAAGAAGCTAGAGTGCCACTAATACATGCAACAATCATATAATTTTTTTTTTTTTAAAAAAAAGCTAGCTATAGGGGTAACATATATACCAATATTGCAAACATAATGTAGGAATCAGAACCTATATAATTAACTTTGATGATATATATATGCACTCATATATATATATATATATATATATATATATATATATATATCATGCTGAGGTCACGTGGTGTGATATGATGATCCAAGGCAATTTTGTTCATGACCCAAACCATCACTCACTGTAGATGTGAGTCCATCTTCCCAGACTGCAGCACTTCCATTATTTAATCTCTTCACAGAAGAAACTCCTGTGTGGGAGGATATTACCGGTGCAATCAAATTAGGCTGCTCAGGCTGTGGCTGCCGCTGTGGTTGTTGATTTACAAATACATCCTCATTGATCAAAGAATTCAAAAATGAAGAGAACATATCTTCATTGCAGTAACCCATATCATCCTCCTTGTTACTGTTGTTGTTGATTCCATGGTTGCAGCTTTGTAAATTACCCATCATCAACCCATCAGAATTCTGCCAATTTTCAGTACGTTGATTATGGATTAACACCCGATTTTGATACTCATCAGAATCTAGGTTAGTCAATCTGAGATTTTGACAACTTTTGATGGTGATAAATCGATCTTCTAACCCAGAAATATTAGGGTTAGGGTTTGGGTTTGGATTAGGGTGTGATGTTGATGCAGCTGGGTCATGGGGAGTTTGTGAGGAAGTAGTAGGGGTAGTAGTAGTAGGAGGAGGAGAAGGGTTTAATGGCTTGTGAGTCCTTGGATCAATTCCTTGGCTGATGAGCTTCTTGCTGAGATGGGTGTTCCAGTAGTTCTTTATTTCATTGTCTGTACGTCCCGGTATCCTTCCAGCTATCAAAGACCACCTGCATGAATGAGAGAGAGAGAGTCAGTCGATTAAAACATAAGAAAAGGAGATAAAGAGAGACGAGTCTCGATTTGATGCTGATATCTAGTAGATACACTATACGACACTCAAATGCATGATCTTATAGCTGTGGATTAAGGATGTAAAATAGTTACAATACTCCTCCCATGTTAATCTACAGCTATACGATTATGTATTTTGGTGACATATTAGCCATTCGTGCAACATCAGCACATGTTGAAATATCAATACCAAATCCAAACTCTTGAGAGAGAGAAAATGGATTTTGGATAAAATGGTGATGTAGAGGGAGAGAGAGAATGGATTTTTGATAATTATAAAAAGTGGTGAGAGAGAGAGAGAGCGAAAGAGAGAATGGAGTTTTGATTTTAAAAAATAGTGATATAGAGAGAGAAAAGGAGGGATGGAAAAAGGAGAAGAGAGAAAATAGCAAGATGAAACCATAAAAACACAAAGACTCAGACCCAGAAGATCATATATAGAAAGAGAGAGGGGGGGGGGGGGGGGGGGGG
>JAESVK010000172.1:522210-579344 GCA_017140935.1 Hamamelis virginiana | reverse complement strand
TATATATATATATATAATTCAAATTAGCCATTTATTTAAAAAAAAAAATAGAAAACATTTTTGTAAACCAAACAGATTCTAAGGGCCTGTTTACTTCGTGAAAATTTTCACAATTTTCATTTTCATTTTCAATAAAAACAGAAAACGGCCCAAAAAACGCGTTTACTTGTAAAAAATGAAAACTGTTTTCAAGAAAATGAATTCAGTTTTTAAGAAAATGTGAAAACATTAAAAAGACGTTTTTTGTATTTTCACAAAAATTGAAAACAAGGATTATATCGTGGCAATGCTTATAAACATGGAAAAAAATATGTAGACCAACTGCAAAACCAAAAAATGAAAATAATAAAACATATAGAGATAATATATAGTTTTAGTAAACACATTTACACTATTTTTAGATTTTGAAAACAGTTTCCATTTTTGTAAAGTAAACGCATTTTCTAAATTTTGAAAATTGAAAATGAAAATCATTTTTTAGAAATTTTCATAGAAAATGAAAATTGTGAAAATTTTCATGAAGTAATCAGGCCCTAAGTATATTACAGAATCCATGCACATTTGGTTGATTCTTCTAAAATTTCATTGGAGCAAGATTAATCATTAATGTTATCTTTTTATTATTATTATTATATTATTATCTTGGTTCCAAGTTATTATGCAAGAATCAGAATATTTTGACTGGATAGAAAGTTTATCTAGCTGTGGCTAGCTATATTTTGATTGGATTTGAAACTTATCTAGTTGAATTGTGACTTTTGGCAATATCCCATTTTAGGAGGTGGATACTTGTACAACTCTTTCTCCCGGCCTATATTGCAACCCAAACAAATCATTTGTCAAAAACAATGCCCTACTGATCTAAAGTGGCATGCTATGTTTGCTCTCAAAATTTTAGGGCTCGTTTGGATAAGCTTCTATTTCCTGATTTTTTACTTTTAAAAGTACAAAAAAAAAAAATGAAAGTTTTGAGTGCAAAAAATTTGGTAGTTACTTTAAAAAGTTGAGGCGGCAAAAATTTATTGCTGCCTCAACTTTTAAAAGTAACTACCAAAATTTTGCACTATAGAAAATGTAAAAAATTTTCATTTTTCACTTTTAAAAGTAGAAAAACAGGAAGTAAAAGCTTATGCAAATGTGCCCTTAGTTTGTTTAATTTTAAAAAACTTTTTTAATAATAAATATATGTAAATAAAAATAAAAAGGCCCTTAATGTGATCATCTCAAAATAATGATAAACTAATCACATAATCATTTATTGTTTAATTTTTTTAATGGTTGATTAATAGAAGGATGCATAGTTCACTCGATAAACATTTAACTTGATTATATATGGTATGCAATATGAGTGGAAACCAGCTCAGCCAGTTGTATCAACTATCAAGCAAATGAATGAGAATAAAATTCATGATTCATATTCCAATGTTGAATTCGACCATAAGAATGGATGGAATGGCTATTTCGTACTAAGGGAATAACCATTACTTTTCTAGACTAGATGAATGGCATTTTCCTCGATTGATTAAGGAAATGAGCCTTTTCTAAAGTGACTATTTTTTCATTGTGATCTTAATATCGCCACAACTCCGTCATCACACCACAATCATCATTATGCTCATTGCCATTGTTTCTATCCCAACATTACTGGCACCACCCCATCGTCATTATCACTACAGTAACCACTCACACCCAGTCGCTACAAGATAACCGCCACTACTGTCACTGTCCCACCACTGCCACCATTAATTGTACCTCCTATGCCTTATACCTCCAACCATTGCTATCATTATAATTTAATATTTTCCATTTCTAATTCCATTTCCATTTCATTCCTTTTCATTTTATTCACTTGAATCAAACAAAATCATAGGAATACAAAAACTTTGAACAAGTAGTAAAGGGGTGCAGAGTGTTTTTCAATTAAAATACAAGAGACAAATTATAGTGTCCTATATAATTTTTTTTGCCCATGTGGCACCTAACAATTGGATGATCAATTTAGTGCATGTTTTGATAGAGAAGCAAAGCCAAAAAAACTGCTTTTAATCTCAAAAAGCACAAGTGAGTAGTGTTTGGGTAAAAAAAATAAAAAGCAGATTAAGTGATTTTTTTTTTTTTAATGCTTTTTTTCCATGAAGCACCTACCCCTTGCTTTTATATACTTCTCAAAAAAGTAGAAGCACATTTTGACTAATTGTTTTTGTAAATACCGGCATTATCCTTTAAGAATGAACTTCAACAAAATTCATTTCATCTGTCCCAACTTTTAATATTTATACGAAATACTGTTAATCTTTATTTTAATATTTATATGAAACATAATTAAATTTATTTATAATTTTATTGCTAAGTATGAAAATAAAGAGATATTCTACAAAGGCAATAGTGTCAATTTAGGATTTTAAGCAGTTTTTTAAGATGATAAAAGCACTTTTAATATCAATAACATTTTAAAATACAGTTTCTAAATATAACTAACTTCTGCTTCAAAAGCATAAATATAACTAGTTTTATTAACACCAACGTATTCTCATTAACAATAATCATGTGCTAACACTAATTAACCCCTCTAAAAACGCATATTTTCCCCTCCAAACCACCTTTAAAATCCTCCCCAAACAAACCCTTCCCTCATTTCCCTCTTCCCTCACTCGTTTCTCACTTGTGTGGGGGAGAGAGAGAGAGAGCGCCTCCTCTGCAAAACCCTAACTCGCTCCAATGGCGACCGATGCGACTCAACTCCAACTCGCCCAAATTGCGGCGATTCTCGGTCCTGATCCGACTCACTTCGAAACCCTCATCTCTCACCTCATGTCCTCAACCAACGATCAACGATCACAAGCCGAAACTCTCTTCAACATCTGCAAACAAACTCACCCCGATTCTCTCTCTCTAAAACTCGCTCACCTCCTTCAGTCATCTCCTCACCCTGAAGCCCGAGCCATGTCCGCAATCCTTCTCCGCAAACAACTCACCCGCGACGACTCGTTTATTTGGCCCCGACTCACCCAATCAACTCAGTCTACTCTCAAATCAATTCTTCTCAACTGTATTCAACGCGAAGACGCGAAAACTATATCCAAAAAGCTCTGCGACACCATTTCGGAGCTCGCCTCTGCGATTTTGCCGGATGGCGGGTGGCAGGAGCTGTTGCCATTCATGTTTCAGTGCGTTACTTCAGAAAATCACCGGCTTCAGGAGTCGGCACTGTTGATTTTCGCCCAATTGTCTCAGTATATAGGCGAAACCCTAATTCCGCATTTGAATACGCTTCATTCCGTATTCTTGCGGTGTTTGGGGTCGTCGTCGAATCCTGATGTGAGGGTTGCCTCGCTCGGAGCTGCAATCAATTTCATTCAGTGTTTGCCGAGCGCCGGCGACCGCGATAGGTTTCAGGATCTTTTGCCAATGATGATGCAGACGTTGACGGAGGCATTGAATTGCGGACAAGAAGCAACAGCTCAAGAAGCGCTGGAGTTATTGATTGAGTTGGCTGGCTCCGAGCCGAGGTTTTTGAGGAGACAGTTAGTTGATGTGGTTGGTTCAATGTTGCAAATTGCGGAAGCAGAGTCGTTGGAAGAGGGGACTAGACATTTGGCAATAGAGTTTGTGATCACGCTTGCTGAAGCAAGAGAGCGAGCGCCAGGGATGATCAGGAAATTGCCGCAGTTTATACAGAGATTGTTCGCAATATTGATGAAGATGTTGTTGGATATTGAGGATGATCTGGCATGGCACAATGCAGAGACAGAGGACGAAGATGCAGGTGAGACAAGTAATTACAGTGTTGGGCAAGAGTGTTTGGATAGACTATCGATTTCGTTAGGTGGGAATACGATTGTACCCGTTGCTTCGGAGTTTTTGCCAGCATACTTGGCAGCTTCTGAGTGGCAAAAGCACCATGCTGCTCTCATTGCGCTTGCGCAAATTGCAGAAGGATGCTCCAAGGTAATGGAGCTCTGTCTTTCTATATTTCATTAAAGCTTGTCGTTTTTTGTTAATGCCCATTTGTTTTAATGGGGTGCTTGTGATTTTGAGTTGACACAAAAGCTTTTTTCTCTTCAAAGTATGTTTTGTTGTTTGTTCTTACATTTTCGTCTTTATTGATGCAGGTAATGATTAAAAATCTGGAACAGGTAGTGTCCATGGTTTTGAATTCGTTCCAAGATCCCCACCCCCGTGTGCGGTGGGCAGCTATTAATGCAATTGGGCAATTGTCTACGGACTTGGGCCCAGATTTGCAAGTTCAATATCATCACCGTGTGTTGCCTGCACTAGCCGCAGCTATGGATGATTTCCAGAATCCCCGAGTTCAGGTTAGCGGATTGTGATAGTGTGATTTATGTGTAGTTGTATGAAGTCATTTTCTGTTTTGTGTTTTTAATCCTCTCTCTTTTCAAGTGCGGTTATTTGTGTCATGGCATTGAACCTGCAAACACTCTGAACGTATTAATATGTTGAGTTTATAAGCAATTTACTAATGTATTTTTTTAAAAAAAAATAAAGAACACACAAGTATTTTAGTTCTATTTTTTAGGGGTTTCAACTTTCTTTTGTTAATCCAAACTTGGGTCAATAACCAATAATAGTATCAGTTTTATATTATGGAGCATTCATGCAATTAAGAGCTTGACCATCCATCTAATGACAAGAAATAATAAGTACATTCAAATTTATAATGTGTTTTAATTTGAATATAAAATTTAATTTGGATTAGCTTATTAACTTCAAATGAATAAAGTAATTTCAAGAACTAAACTACCTCTGAATCTTTGACACTTTATTTCCCTTCATTTGTGAAGTTTAAGGTGTGTTTTGTGATCTTGACTTATAATTGCGGGGTTAGTTGTTCAATTTTTATAATATAAGGGGGTTTGAAATGACACTATAGTTGGAATGGAGTTTCATGTAATCTATCCTTTTGAATACCAAACAACTAGTGGTGCGAACCACCAATTGCATGTTTGATGTGAATCATGGCAAATGTCAAATTGATTTTTGTTTTTAATAAGAGGTAGATGAAATATTTATGACACACTTGTTTAGTAGAACAATTATGGGTTGGTGGGGGAAGGTACTTCTTTGTGCGAAATAGAGCATCTATGGCAATTCAAAGACACTATTACATTTAAGAGTATGCACTGTTTGTGTATTGTAAATTGCAAGATATAATCAAGATGGATATATATGCTTGATATTTATTGTTCTTCTTGTGAAATGGATCATATCTTATATTCCTATGTAGCATATTGTGTATTGTAAGACGCTAATAACTATGCTTACGCTACAAGTTGAAAAACATATTGGCAATGGTTTATAATCAATTATATGTTGACTCCCTATAAACTTTCTTCTTGGGATTTATGGTTATAAAATTGCATGTCAAATTAAAATTTTAAGCAATCTCCATGTACAGAGAGGACGGATTTCATGATGATTGACTTTGCGCCCCTGCCAAACAAAATTTCGCATAGTCGTTTCATGATTAAATTTGGCCTTTTGTCATTTTTATCTATTACAAGCTGTGGCTTGGCATATAATCTCATTTTTTGTGTTTTTCTATTCCTTCACTCAGCAGTAAGCCAATAAATATCATTTTTCTTTTCATATTCATTCTTTGTTGTTTTTTAATCACAGGCCCATGCTGCTTCAGCAGTGCTCAATTTCAGTGAAAATTGCACGCCAGATATCTTAACACCATACTTAGATGGAATTGTTAGCAAACTACTTGTACTCCTACAGGTATATTATCATTTGTATTATCAGCATCCTTCATATTCACATTATGCATATATCCCATATACATTAACATTGCATGCACACGATACACATAAGTAAGGTACAAATATTTTGGCAGTCATACTATGGGTATGTGCAATTTTAACTATCTTCATCTGCTTAAGAGATTGGACTTGATTGAGTTTGTATGTAATTTAATATGCATGAAATCCAGAATGGGAAGCAAATGGTGCAGGAGGGGGCTTTGACAGCTTTAGCATCGGTTGCTGACTCATCCCAGGTATTTCTGATACTCATAATATGCCTCAGTTACTAATCTCAGGTTTTCATTTGGAATGATGTGTTCTGACATTGTTTGTGTATTGACAGGAGCATTTCCAGAAATATTATGATGCTGTGATGCCTTACCTGAAAGCTATTTTAATGAATGCAAATGACAAATCTAATCGCATGCTTCATGCCAAATCTATGGAGTGCATTAGTTTGGTTGGAATGGCTGTTGGAAAAGACAAGTTTAGGGATGATGCTAAGCAGGTGATTATTAGTAACATATTTTACTTGTGTACGCTTGTGGCCTTTTTTTTTTTTTTTTTTTTTTTTTACAGTGGTTTGTTTTGGTTTATGTGTTTGTCTTAGCAGTCTCAACAAATCACAGGCAGGGATTGTATGGTTTCCATTCTTATCCGAGCCTTACTATGTATTCACCTCTGACTATTATAACTTCCCAGAGATCTGATAAAATATAGCTCCCCACTGCCCTTCTGTTTTTCTGGATTCAGATTCTCTAAAATAAATCGACTTCTTATTTGATTGTTTTGGTTTGTCTTATAGTCTCTTGAAAACATTAGTATTATGAATATTATTTACTAATGCATTCTATTTCAGTTCTTGATTAATAATGTTAGCATTGTAATCCATGGGTTTATACTCTCTTTAAAACATTGATAATGCATTCTATTTCAGTTCTTGACTGTTATAACAATCATAAGAATTCCATAATGTTTTAGGCATGATAGCTTAATGATTTTCTTTCTCATGCAAGGTTATGGAAGTCCTCATGTCGTTGCAAGGATCCCAAATGGAGGCAGATGATCCAACCACAAGCTACATGTTACAAGTATGTTTCCGTCATTTGAGTATATGACTCGAAGTCTTTTACATGAATGCCCTATACTTTCTTCATATATATATATATTTTTTCGAGTGATATATGTTGAATTATGTTATCTATCAAAAAATAAAATGTAAAAAATAAAAGGTAAATGCTTCTTATTTTGCAGGCATGGGCAAGACTTTGCAAGTGTCTTGGGCAGGATTTCCTCCCTTACATGAATGTTGTCATGCCGCCTTTGCTTCGGTCTGCTCAACTTAAGCCTGATGTAACCATCACATCTGCAGATTCAGATGCTGATATCGATGAATCCGATGATGAAAGGTTTGGCTTTTTTGTTGGTAATGCATTTAAGTATTGTAATACAGTTGTAATTTTGTGTCACTGGATCTATTACTTCCTTTTCTTATACTGCCATTGCTTATTTTATTTTATTTATTTATCTATTTTTGGCTCCTAGTCATGTTTGCATTTTGTATTTTTCTTCTTTTGGCTTTCTACTATTGGAGAACTTATTAACTGGATTGGAAAACATTTGAAATTGATATACTATGTGACTATGCCATTGCAGTGTGTATATGGCTCATGCTATATTAGCTATATATGCAGATTTTGTACTGCGTGTTGGATCTGTTTGAACTTTGGTACGACGATGTGTAAAGGGAAGAGAAATATGTCTTGTGATAATGTGTTCTTGCTCATTTTCCCCTATGTAGCCTATCTCTTTGTCTAGGTGCTAACACTTGTCAACCTCTACTTGAATCCGAAAAAGAAAAGAAAACAAATAAATTTTTAAAATTTTGTGGTATTACAGCTTTATATAGTTCCATTGTACACATTGCTTCTTGGTTCAGTCTTTTTTTTTTTTTTTGTTTAATTTATCTTAAACTAACCATGGATTATAGCTTTTAGATGAAAAGAGTGAGGTCTTAGCAAAGTAATGACTTTGTTTTATGGTATTGTTGGGCCTTCAGTTCTTACCAAGGGCTGTGTTATTATTGCAGCATTGAAACAATTACACTTGGGGATAAAAGGATAGGGATCAAGACTAGTGTCCTGGAGGAAAAAGCTACAGCTTGTAACATGCTATGTTGCTATGCTGATGAGTTGAAGGAAGGGTTTTTTCCATGGATTGAACAGGTTGGTTTGGAGTTTCTTGTACTAGGCTTCCTACAAATTATGATATATGCTAACCATGTGCATATTATGCAGGTTGCTCCGACATTAGTTCCACTTCTTAAATTTTATTTCCATGAAGAAGTTAGGAAGGCTGCTGTTTCAGGTATTAGCTTGACCTTGTTTAGTGTGTGCGCAGGCTCGTGTGTGTGGAAAGCTTTATCAAAATTCTTGATGCATGTTTCTACTTTTGTCTGTAGCCATGCCAGAGCTGTTGCGTTCAGCTAAATTGGCTGTTGAGAAGGGGCAATCTCAAGGTCATAATGAGTCCTATATTAAGCAGTTGTCTGATTATATAATACCAGCTTTAGTGGAAGCTTTACACAAGGTCATCCTTTTTCTTTTTTTTTGGTCATTGGATGTTTTGGTCTTTAATATGCTAAACATTTTTTGTCTTTTATATTTTATTTTTATTTTTCATTGTTATTTGATTTGTATTAAATGGGCAGTGCTTATGCTTGTGCATTGACATATTTTGAACTGTAACTGACTTGCAGGAGCCTGAGACAGAAATATGTGCAAACATGTTGGATGCATTGAATGAATGCATACAGGTTTGTTCCCATTTAATTATAAAATTTGGCTTTTATATTTTGACACCAAAACATGATGACAATGAATATGCGTGTCTTTTTTCCCTTTTTCCTTTTTTTTTTTTTTTTTTTTTTTTGTGTGTGTGTGTGCATATTTTCCCAAAGCTAATATTTTAAATGGCTGAAGCTTCGACTGCATGTTTAGAGCATGTTGGAGTAGCTGACTCTTGTTCTTAACTTCTTGCTCTATTTGTAATAATCTATGTTACATGACACTTAAAAAAATGGGTGAAGTACCTGTGTTGGACACAACATGACATCGATGCTTGCATGCATTATGTCTTTGACTTGCCAGATATTAGATACATACCAGTTGTTTTTAACAAATGACAAATGAAGCGAGGCATCATTCCTAGTTTATTGGAAGCACTCTAGGATGTTTTGTTAGGGTCTGTTTGGAAACTAAAGGATACGCACCTAAAGGTGCTTTTTTTGAAAAGTATGTTCTTACATGTTTCTCAAAAAAGCACCTAAATATGTGTGTGTGTGTGTGTGTGTGTGTGTGTGTGTAGATAACTAGATCAAATGAGATCATTCTTTTTGTAAAAGCACATTAAAGTATAAGCATAAATCATCCAAACAAGTTCTTAATATGTTCTCTTAGTACATGGATATTTCAAAATAAATGAAGCACCCACATCTTACCAGCTGTGTTATACAGAAACCTCGTTTTACTGAAGATAGATTTGTCCAAAAAATTGGACACTTTGATAATTCAATCATGTTCTCCAAGAATGGAAAAAAGAGGAGAGATAATTCACCCCTATTTTTCCACTTTTTGATAGTTGTCATGTAATTTCATCCTTACTTCTCTTAGAGTCGAGGTAAAACATTCAGTTGACTTGATACAGAAACTTTATTTCCAATGAATTCTCTAAAATGTAGTTTTTGAATTTACTCCTTTGGTTAGTCAACAATTTCCATTTGCACTATTCTGCTAGTAATACACCAAGGCACCACATTCTGAGTAAGATTAGCCTGTATTTTGATAACCAATGCAAAAATGCGAGCTTCAAAGCTAATTCAATGTGACTGTGCTGTAATTGGTAAAACAACTATGTCTCCCTTAAGATTTCTTGGTGATTTGATAGCATCTGTAGTGAACCTCCTTGGCATGAAACAAATATGGTTTTCTAAGTGGCTTTTGTAAAGTTTTTTGCTAAGAGGCGTTTTATTATCTTTGGGAGGTATAACTGGAAAATTTGTTTCCTATTGATCTGGATCCATTAATGATTACAAGAAATTATTGCACAAAAATTCTGTATTTGTTGTCTTCTATGCAGATCTTATGACCATTAGACCTTTCTTTTCCTTAAATTTTATTTTTCGCTTGCTTCTATATGGCCTTGTCATCTCAAGAAGTTTCTCTCCTGATCTTAAATAGCAATTTTGTTTTTTCAGATTTCAGGACCACTTCTGGATGAAAACCAAGTAAGATGCATTGTGGATGAGATAAAGCGGGTGATCACCGCTAGCTCATCAAGAAAGAGAGAAAGAGCAGAAAGGGCCAGAGCAGAGGACTTTGATGCAGAAGAATGGGAACTGCTAGAGGAAGAAAATGAGCAAGAAGAAGAAGTCTTTGATCAGGTCTGTTTCCAAGACATATTTGTCATCCATATTGGGCTTATTAGTTTAAAAAGGTTATATCTCATTTTTGTATTAGAATATAAATGTATTATCTGTTTTTGCTTCATATTTCTTTTTATGATCCAGGTTGGTGATTGCTTGGGCACTTTGATCAAAACATTTAAGGCTTCTTTCTTGCCGTTCTTTGATGAGCTTTTGTCATACATCACACCCATGTGGGTAAGTTCTTTGTCCATACATGTAAGATCACTTTACTTCTTCTTCTTCTTCTTCTTATTCCTTCATTTTAATTTTGTTTTCTTCAATGCCTTTGCTTATAAAGTCATTTTAATTTAGTGCATTTTACATTTTTGTGAGTTTTTGCGCAGATTTACTCAGCAAGTGTGTGATTATTTGTTTCCTTGTTTCTTTTTTCCTTTTTTTTGGTGGTGGGGGGTGGATAGTTTACCTGACCAAGAAGGGGTTGGGTGTTTTGGTGTGATCGTATGAAATTATCCATGTTTAAATTCCAAAAAAGGACATACTTTTCATTGGATTTAATGTGCAGGTTTGTTTTCAGATTTGAAGTAGAGATCATATATTGTATTCCTACTTTTCCTTAAAAATGAATTCCTCAAAAAATGCGGTATGCCTTTGAACCATTCTCATTCAATGAGTGGACTTAATGCTCATGCAGGGGAAGGACAAAACAGCAGAAGAAAGGAGAATTGCCATTTGTATATTCGATGATGTTGCAGAGCACTGTCGAGAAGCCGCTCTTAAGTGAGCATTTCAATTTAATAGTATCTTGTTTGAATTTCTGGTTGTTAGTTTGTTCCTTCTATGTATTTATTTTACATGGTGTTGGAACAGGTATTATGATACATATGTTCCATTTTTATTGGAAGCCTGCAATGATGAAAACCCTGATGTTCGTCAGGTTTGTACTCTGATTAGTAACTGTGTTTTCTGCTTCTTAACTATTTGTGGGTGCCATTTGATACACAGTTTTATTGCTTTACAGGCAGCTGTTTATGGGATTGGTGTTTGTGCCGAGTTTGGCGGATCTGTGTTCAAACCTCTTGCTGGAGGTAGCTTCTTTAATCTTTATTGTACAGTTGCCCGTCTCCTTGCAATTTTTAACTTAATCAATGGTAATTGGACAATTATTTGTTTTGTATTTCTACAGAGGCTCTTTCCAGGCTGAATGCTGTAATAAGGCACCCTAATGCACTGCATTCAGATAATGTAATGGCATATGACAATGCTGTTTCAGCTTTTGGAAAAATATGCCAGTTCCATCGTGATAGTATAGATGCTGCACAGGTAATTATAATTTCTTGCTTCATATGTCTACTGTGCCCTATCAATGGTCATCAGTGCTGACTGAAGGATAAACTGATTGATTTTCTTGTTTAGATTCTGTTTGTAGTGTACATTTAGATTGCAAATGTTGTATGAAATGTCTCTACTTAATACATGCAACTGATATTTTTCAGTTCAAAGTGAATAGGATGAAAAGTAATTTCGAGGATGAGATCGATTTTGTGTGTGGGGGGATCAATGTCACAGTTAGGCATGTAGTTGAATGATAGAACTCAGGGTACCCAAGATTTTGTTAATGCCAGTGTCTGTGTCCTTCACATTGACATTTGAGTCTGCCTGTTAGAATTTTTTGTTTGGGTATAAATGATCAAGGCTATAAGCTTCTAGATGTACTTAAAGGCAGGCTGCCTTGTAGGGATTGAAATCAAAGTGTCTAGGCTATAGAGGCAGTAGGTCCTTCTAATTGCTGATGTTTATTGTATTGCACATTGTACAATACAATATTCTAGATGGGAAAGCTGTTGCTAATAATTCAATTTCTATCTGCACTATCATTGAGTTGTGTTTTATGACACAAGCTCTGAATTTGTACAAATACAAATTGCATTTTTGCTCCTCCATTTTATTTGGATGAATATTACCTTAAACTATCTTCATCGACCTGTTTTATTTATTGTGTTTGGCAGGTTGTTCCTGGGTGGTTAAGCTTCTTGCCAATAAAAGGTGATTTGATTGAAGCGAAAGTTGTGCACGAGCAGCTTTGTTCAATGGTGGAAAGGTAGAAATTTGAAATCTAGATGGGGAAGATGTTGCTAATATTTATTTACCTGATCATTTTTCCAGTTTTATCTGTAATTCAGTACTCATATATCTTTATATGTACACACTGATATGTTGTAGGTCGGACAGGGAACTCTTAGGGCCTAACAATCAATATCTTCCCAAAATAGTTGCTGTTTTTGCTGAGGTATGATATCTCTGTGTTCTAATTGTTCTCATTTTTGTACTGATATTGTAGCTTATTGCAGTAATTACTGTTGAGTTATGTATTGTGCTTGTTGACAAAAAAAAAATCTAATGTCTGTAAACTTAATTTGTAACTTCTAGTTTCATTGGTTAATGTCTTCTTTTTCTTTTTTTGCCGGCCTCATAATGATAATTGCCTACATGAAGTGCGATATGTTAATGCGTATTGTTCACCATTGGTTATACATTATGTGCACTGTAACAAATTGCGAATTCCTTCAGCAGTTCAATTAATTACAACTTATTTTTTCAGACATGGCTTTTTTTTTTCTTCTTTTCTGCTAGCCTTGTCATGCTCATTGCTTACATGAAGTGCAATATGTTAATGGTGGTGGTTCACAACTAGTTGCATCCTGTGCACATTCGCAAGACTGGTTGTCACAACACATTACCTCTTCTCTTTTGTTGCAGTATGCAGGTTCAAACTAGACAAAAGTAATGTTTATGTAATTCGAGTGGGTTAAGACTTGTTATATATGAGTGTCTGCTTGCCTTGTTTTCCTAGGAATGTTCTTGATTTACATGGTATCACATCTTGTGCAGTGTTGGAATGTTACTGTTGCTAATTAAAAAAATTGTTGGTGTAGATTCTATGTGCAGGTAAAGATCTGGCAACAGAGCAAACTGCCAGCCGAATGATAAATCTGTTGAGGCAGCTTCAACAATCGTTACCTCCGTCTGCCTTAGCATCAACATGGTCATCCTTGCAGCCTCAGCAGCTTCTTGCACTGCAATCCATCCTCTCATCTTAGTTCTACCTTTTGAGCATGCCATTGTTCGGCTGCGTCCTGTGTCCAGGTCAGTTTGTCTGTCGTCTACAATTATCATTCTTTTTTAAATTATTACATAAATTCCATTTGGCCATGGAATTTTTTCTACCAATGCAATGCTGCATTGTATGGTTGGTTGAGGGTTTGAAAGAAATGAGAGGAAACAAAAAGTTTTGGGTGTAGAATGTGTATAGTACATGTAATATTATTCGTCAGTCTTTTTTCCTCAAGGGAGGAAAAAGAAATTAAAGAAAAAAAAAAAAAAAAGGTAACTTGTGTATTTGAGGTAACTTGGGTTTTAAAGGGTCATTGTGTGTATTCGAGGTTGAGGCCTGTCAATGAGGCTTTGCCAGTGAAGGCAGATCTGGCAGCAGTTTTGCTGCTTTGTTTTTTCTTGAATGTGAATTTAAAAAAAAAAAAAATATTTATGGATTCTTTTTTAGTATATTATTTCAGTTAAGTTCCATATCATTTTTTATTTTTTACAAAAAAATTTACATAAAGAGTCTTCCTGTAATTGTGTGTTAATGTTTTAGAATTGTGATTTTTATTCGAAGCAATTCACTCTGTAACTGTAAAGTGTTTTGTGAAGCGCGATGTTGCAGTTAAGTTCATTCAAGGTATAAAGATGGTATGTTAAATGTTAATCTGTTGTCATATGTTTTCTTGTTCTAAGAGGCTGTAGTGTCTACTTCTGTCTTGGGGTGTCAACAAAGCCAAGGTTTGATCTTTCAATTGTGGCTTAGTTGAATCTGGATCATGGTTAAGCCGAGTTCAAGTTCACCTTCTATCGTAGTGTGTGTCTGACCGTCCGTCCATCTGTCCGATCTTGAGCTAGTTAACTACCCTAATGGAGCATTCTCATTGCCATGAACTCGAATTGTCTGGGATTTTTTTTTTTTTTTTTTTTTTTTTTGAGCCTGTTTGATGTTGAGAGGTTGGGGTTTTCAGTTTCGACCTTGCTATAAAAAATTTGGTTGGGGTGGAACTTAATCCTATGGAGGTTAGGGTGTAGGTTTGTCTGATGTTCTCGACTGACAAAAGTGTATATATATACAGGGTCAGGTTAATGACTTTATACATGCTTAAAATCATATTGATTGGACATGTTAGATTCTTGAACTCCCATTTCTTATACATTTATGGATGAAGTTGCTCAATCAACTTGATATTCGGTAAATATGATGTGTATGAGAGGAACACTTAATTTAATGGTGGCGTTCTCACATTGGGTTTTGAGAAACTGTATAAAAAGTAGTCGTTGGAGTTGTCTCTCTCCTGCACATGTATATAATATGCAAGTATAGTAATGTCTCAAATGTTTTAGTTAGCACAAGTATGACATCCATGGCATTCAAATTCTCAAATTATTCCTTATTTTTCATTGAATGAATTTTAAATTATTCTCATATTTCAATAATTCTCTATTTACTTTTGAATATATATATATATATATATATATATATATATATATTAGTTTAATCATTATTCTTTAAATATATATAATATTATTTTAAATATATATAATATTATTCTCATATTATTCATTTTTAATCATTCCCAATAGTTTCTTGAATTACAAATGATTCCTATCCTGAATAATTTCCCCAACTTAAATTTATTTATATGTTAGTGTTTTTATATGAGTTTGTGTTCTGTTCGTTTAGGTTGTTGAACAAGCTGGCCGTACTTGAGTAAGCATGACATGTTTCAGTCACTAGATTCTCTTTTTGAAACCAAGTGGCGTCTAAATGGGCCTTGTGTAATTGCCTCTCTCTCTCTCTCTATCTCTCTCTCTCTCTATATATATATATATAAGGAAAATATATTTAAAAAAAAAAAAAAACACTTTCAATTGCTCAAGGTACTTTTGTAGGGAAGCTGTTGCTCTCTAAACCTGACATATGGACCCAAGAAAAAAAATAAATAAAATGAGGAAGAATAGAATCTTGGTAAAGAACAGGCCTTGCATAATGCATTCATGGACGCCCACTTGCAATTTTAAAAGGGTCAAAAGATCAAGAATCATATGGAGAGATGGTCCTCCTTAAACTTATTCAAAAAGAGGAATCTTCCACTTCAGACAACCTTGAAAATTAGATTTAGGATATGTTTGTATTAGCTTTTTTTAAAATTACTTTGGATAATCACCCCTTAAGATGATTTGAGGGAACAAGATAGAATTATTGTGTCAGAAGTTAAGAGATTTCAATTTCTGCTACAATCACTTATAATATGAAAAGTTTTATATGTGAAGACATGGTTTGTACATAACTTCTCTAAAATGGACCCATACCTTTCTTTTTTTCTCGATTTGTTCCTGAGGGTCAAAAACTCAAGCCTAAAACCTTTGCAGAAAGAGAACGATTTTCGCTTGTTGAAAACTTCTGATTTTTCAAACTTTTTTTTTATATGACATGGACAATATTTGGAAAAAAAAAATACACTTTAATAATGTGGTACCAAGGGATTTGTTCACGTGCCATGATATAACCGCATCAACTGACACATTAAAGGAGAACCGAAAGGCTAAATTTTTTTGAGCAGCACATCAAATGAGAATAAAATTGGAAAAAATGGCAACATATATAGCACTGTTATAATCAAAATGATTTTAAAATAGTAACCCATGAATGTCAGAAGCTTAACATTCACTGACCCCTACAAATAAGATTAGGGGAAATATGATGAACGACTATACGTATAAATTCAGTGTGATTAATTGGACCATATATATATATAACTTCTAATATTAAGTGCACCTGATGCTTCAAGTGTCCTCTTGTAGAGCCCCACCTGCGATGAAAATTTTAAAAAAATAACTGTTGGATTAGATACTCCTATCATGTATATCATGTCTGTCAAAAATAACAATGATCTAACGATTGGTTTTTGAAAAATGTAACTTTGAAAAACTATGATTTTTTTTTTTCTGTAAAATGTTAACATCTTTTAGTAGTCAATTTTCTCTGAAACCAACCAATGGATCAAACCAACCGATGGATCACTGTGATTTTTGGCGGGCATGACATACATTATAGGAGTATCTAATCCAACGATCATTTTTCCAAAATTTACAGTACGAGTGGCTCTACAAGAGGGCACTTGATGCAAGATGCATTAGGTGCACCTGATCATAGCACCTCTCTCTCTCTCTCTCTCTCTCTCTATATATATATATATATATAATGGTGTGCACACAAAAGTGGTCTTATTAAGGATCTGAATAGGATTTACATAGGATCAATGTATGAGAAATTGAGAATTTTTGGATTTGATCGAAGGATTTTTGTCCTTCAGATTGAGAGTATTTGATCAAGTCTAACAGTCTTTAAACATGTGGATTTGGATTATTCGATCAAATTTAAAAAAACTTTGTATATGGATCTGAATTATTCAATTAAATCTAACAATCTTCATATATAAATCGAATATAAATTTCATTTACAACCTCCGAACAAAATTATATATATATATATATAGAGAGAGAGAGAGAAATGCTCTTATCAGCAAATGCTGATTATAGCTTAAAGTGCACAAATGATGTTGGCCATTGGATTGAAGAGGAACGGCTGATCAACACAAGTCACTTAAATGACCCGCGACCCATTCTAAGACCCGTATGTTTCGACCCGGCTGACCCGTAATGTTGAGAAACCCCCCATCAATTTCAAGAAAACCCCCAAATCAGCCGTGAGAATAACAACCCCAAATCGCCATTCCTCTGTGAAGAACTTACAAATGAATAATCATCACTACTCAATTGTCCCATTCCTTTATTATTACAAGCTTCTCTTGCTTCTTCTCTAAAAATTGGTTAATTGGGAGTCATAAGATTTGAGT
Source organism: Hamamelis virginiana (assembly GCA_017140935.1). Taxonomy (NCBI): domain Eukaryota; kingdom Viridiplantae; phylum Streptophyta; class Magnoliopsida; order Saxifragales; family Hamamelidaceae; genus Hamamelis; species Hamamelis virginiana. Next base: position 562,194 of record JAESVK010000172.1, on the reverse strand, counting down.
TAAAGGATCTTGGCCTGTATTGGACCAAAGAAGGAACGGGCATGTGAGAACCCAGAGAGAGAGAGCCTCTGTGCTTGGTGATTGCTCTCATTTGCTGCTACTCCAAGAATATCCATTAAATGTCTAGTGTGCGATTTATGGGCAACAGAGAATCAACCCAGAGATGGTGGCAAAATCAACCTAGAATGGCGATTTGGGGTTGTTCTTCTCACGACTGATTTGGGGGAAACTAAAGTGAGAAATCATACATGAGAAGAAAGAGCGATGTCATCGCCGGAAGGAGGCCGCCGGAGATGGAGCTTGACGATCGAAGCTTCATCGTTGGGAAATCGTCTTCTTCACTGCTGATTTGGGGCTGAATGGGAGCTTGCAATATGGGGTTTTACGATTTACCCGGGTCACACACGGATATGATTTCTCGAGTCGTAGCCTTTCAGCGGGTCATTTAAGTGACTCATTGATCAGCCGTTAAACACCTCCCCTCTTCAATCCAACAGTGGCTGCTATTTGTACATTTTATGCTAAAATCAGCATTTGCTGATAAGAACATTTCTCTCTATATATATATGTGTATAAATTATGAATAATATAATCAACAAGTTTTGTTTGGTGATGTAAGGTGAGGTTAGAACAAACCCAACGGCCACGATACGATATATTCTATATCTTTGTCAAGGTTTTGCAACTTGAGCCATTGGTTTGAACCCTAGTTTTTGGGTTCATCTGGAGGATTCATGGTGAGCCTCCAAGTGGCAACCCTTCATGCCTTCACGACTTTCCTGTCTCATATTGACCTAGTTTAAGACAAGGACTAAGCCCCACTATTATTCCTCATTAAAATATGTAATTAAATAAAAATCTTGTCTCCTACATCATTTTCCCAACAATGCCCTCTGTCAATTTGTAATGAAAATTATGTCCTTCCCCACGTTTTTCTTATATTTTTTACCCAACAATAAATAATGGAATAAATAATAAATCATGGAACAGACGTCCTTCCTAAAAGTGGGGATATATGTTGTAAGATCAATTGGTAATCGGCATGTCCCTCCACAATTTACCCTACCCTTCTATGCTCATTGTCAATTGTGTTAATATTAATATATATTTCTTCTATTATTGTTTGATTGAAAATGAAAATTTTGATTTCAATGGATAGAGGTGGGATGAAAATCTGGATCCGTATTCAGCAAGTGAGCATCATAAATATCTCCACATTTGAATTCAATCTAAGAAATTAGTTGGTAAATATGAATTTTGGCCAATTGTGGATGAACTTGATCAATTTATATTTTAACAATATTAATAAATCCCTTTATCTATAAATCTATTTAGTCTCATATAGTCATATTGAAAACAAGGCGTAAATACACTTTTCTTTTCTTTTTTTTGGTAATTTGAGGGCAAATAAGTCATTTTGTTAAATGTCAACACAAGGGTAAGTTTGGCAAGGGAGAAAAAAACTTTTCATGAGTGATAATTTGTTTGACATAAAAAATTAGAAAAAGATCATAAGATACCAAACACTAAAAAACACCTCAAAAAATGACCCTTTGATATTAGCCCAACATCTTATAGAAAACTCAGTCCACCTTACAAACATATAAATCCTCGCCAAGAACCAAACAAAGAGAGGTAGACAAGCTCTTCACTTACCATTGAGAGCTAAACAAGTTCCTTCTTTTTTCTTGTCTCTCTCGTTTAAATCAATCCCATTTCTCTCTCTTTCTTCCCTCCTCCCTCTCTCTCTAAAGAGTTGCATTTTGTTGTAGCTAGAGAGATTCATTCAATGGAAATTCAATTCCAACCACAACAGAATCAGCAAAAAGCAGGCATTCCAGTGAGCAAAGTAAGCAACAAATTGAAGGGAAGTAGTAGTAGTAGCAGCAGCAAAAGAAGCAACAACAGTAACAAGTTTGTTGGGGTAAGACAAAGGCCTTCTGGGAGATGGGTAGCTGAGATCAAAGACACAACACAGAAGATAAGGATGTGGCTTGGAACTTTTGAAACTGCAGAAGAAGCTGCTAGAGCTTATGATGAAGCTGCTTGTCTTCTTCGCGGTTCCAATACTCGAACCAATTTCATTACTCAAGTGTCTATGGATTCTCCTCTTGCTTATAGGATTCAAAATCTCCTTAGCAACAGAAAAGGAGCAAAGCAAAAACAGAGTCCCACTATCTCCTCTGCCCCCACAAGCAATAGCAATAGCAATAGCAATGGCAGCAGCAGCAGCAATAGCAATGGCAGCAGCAGTGATGGCTTGAGTAGAGATCATAATTCTCTTTCTCGTGAGAAGATAAAAGACACCCAGATATTTGATGATGCTTATAAACCAGATTTGAGTAATTGTAGTGAAGAATTTGAGTTGGGTTCTTCACAATCTGATCTTTCATGGAGTTTTGGACATGGGTTTGATCGATTTTCATTTGCTCAAGAAGTGCTGGATTTGCCCAAGAATTTGCCAGAGACTGGTGCAACAAGTGATATAGAGTTTTCAGAATTTGAAAGGATGAAAGTGGAAAGACAGATATCAGCATCACTCTATGCTATAAATGGGGTGCAAGAGTATATGGAAACTGTTCATGATCCTGCTGATGCTTTATGGGATCTTCCCCCTTTATGTTCACTGTTCTGCTGAATTTCATCTTTATTTCAGTTACCATGAAATTAAATGTCCTTCCTCCTCCTCTTCCTTCGGTTTTAATGACCATGAGATTTCTTTTTTTCTTGTCTTTTTTTAGGCCTATCTTTTCATTGAGAAAAGATGATAGTATAGACAGTTTAGGATTAGTTGCAAAGTCATAATAACAAAGAATTTCCAGAGAGAGATAAGGATGAATTTCCCCTTTGCTTGCGCATGCTGCTGTTAAGATGTCAGCAGCACCCTTTTTTATTATTTTTGGTAGGTCTCCTCAATCTTCATTCATCACTCTTTAGAAAGTCTAAGGTATCATTTTAAATTCAGATTCTCTCTCTCTCTCTCTCTCTCTCTCTCTCTCTCTCTCTCTCTCTCTATGTGAATGTATGAATTTCCAATTTTGTTTGCAAGTTGTACTTTGAAATCCAATTGCCGAAGCTATGACTCTTACCATAATTCCAACTTCTTGAATGATTGGAATTGGAATTGGAATTGCAATTTCAACTCATTTCCTATTCCAAGCATAAATTAGATCCATAATACAAAATTTTCAAAAATGGTTGTTTGAATTTACCATCGTATTAAGATGAGAAGACCATATGTAGATTAATCCATCTTGGAATATTATTTATCAAAATATTTTATGATTTTTAGTGCATTTTTATACGTAGCATTATGAATTATTTTTCTAAGTAGCATGAGCTTTACTGATGTAAAATTCTTATGTAGTTATATGGAATGCTTGGGACGGCAAAAATCCATACAAGATACTTGTGTGTTTTGATTTGATACGATACAACTTTAATTTAGTAAGTTATAATTTTGTATATGGATATCGAAATTTTGCAATCCACCTCAATGTGGAAAACTTATTTTGAGCCCTATGACATGCTTAATGCTGTTTTAAAAAAAAAAAATTCCTATTTAAAAGCAATTTCATCTATTTTAGGCATTCTTTCCCTAAATATGTCACTCAATTGCATCTATTTTTACGGGTTACGGACACTTTGTTTGGACCTAATCTTGGATGGAATAAATATTGAAGACTTACAGCTAATTTACCCTTTTCTATATATACCCATTGATCCTCAAGAAGGGTTCTCGGCTTCAAAGTTCTTATACAAGTATGAACACTCAATTAACACTTGATATGGACCATATCTGTTTTCAAAAACAGGATAACATTAATTAATTTTAAAAAACAGAAAAAATTGTTTTGATTGTTTGTAGACACTTAAAAACATGTTTGGTGACAATGAGGCAACTATTATTCTGATGAAAAATGACACTCAAATCAATTCAACATAACCTTAGGGGCTTAACCTAAACCTGTACTTGTGTTTTTTGCATAGCATCTTCTTAGGGCTGCAGCAAGATCCTTTCTGGATTCTGAAAACTTACATTTATCTATGTCTTCACACATGCATAGGTGAACAATCAAAACCAGCTAAAAAAAACACCAGGCTATGCATAAAAGAGATGCAGCCATTCAATAGATTCTAAACATGGAGAAAATTTACCGACAGTACAGAGCAAGAAACATGAAACATGAAACAAAAAAGAGTAGGAAAATTTCTTAACAAATACAAAGCAGAAGCCCATTAAGACTGTTTGGACATCGGAAAGAATGTAAGGATAAGAAAATGCTTAAAATGCTAAAGGAAATCTGTTTTATAAGTAAATTTTAACATTTTTCTTTCCTTTCCCTCATACTTTCCAATATCCAAACAAAGGCTAAGTAATATCCTGCTGATGCTGCATCAACAAAATTGTTTTTTAATAGTCCTCCCCTTCATCCTCCTCATCATCAACACCCTCTGCTCCGACTTCCTCATAGTCTTTCTCCAGAGCAGCAAGATCTTCACGGGCTTCTGAGAACTCGCCTTCCTCCATGCCTTCACCAACATACCAGTGGACAAAAGCCCGCTTAGCATACATGAGATCAAACTTGTGGTCAATTCGGGAGAAGACCTCAGCAACGGCTGTGTTGTTACTTATCATGCAAACTGCACGCTGCACCTTGGCAAGATCACCCCCTGGAACCACTGCTGGGGGCTCGTAATTGATACCGCACTTGAAACCAGTCGGGCACCTGGAATTATTTTTAAACCACAATCAGTCAGATCACAAGAAACAGGAGAGAGAGAGAGAGAGAGTAAACACTGAAGTGAAGAAATCGGTTGGCCCCAACACAATGGGGCGCACAACATTTATGGCAGAACCATGGGATGAGGCTCATCTCACATGTTCTTATGCCAATACACAACCACTCACCAGTCGACAAACTGAACTGTTCGCTTGGTCTTGATGGTAGCGACGGCAGCATTGACATCCTTAGGAACAACATCTCCACGGTACATCAAACAGCATGCCATGTACTTCCCATGCCTTGGGTCACACTTGACCATCATATTCGAGGGCTCAAACACAGAATTTGTGATCTCAGAAACTGAAAGCTGCTCATGGTAAGCCTTCGCAGCTGAGATCACTGGGGCATAAGAAGAAAGCATGAAATGAATACGAGGATACGGCACAAGGTTGGTTTGGAACTCTGTAATGTCCACATTAATGGCTCCATCAAACCTCAACGAAGTGGTTAAGGAAGAGATGGTTTGGGAGATCAAGCGATTCAAGTTGCTGTAAGTAGGCCTTTCAATGTCCAAGGATCTCCTGCAAATATCATATATAGCTTCATTGTCCAAGAGAATAGAGACATCTGTGTGTTCAAGGAGAGAGTGAGTCGAAAGAACACTGTTGTAAGGCTCCACAACTGCAGTAGACACCTACACATTTAGGAGAAAACTGTCAACTTGTAAGATATTTCATACTAGTAGCCGGGTAGAATGAGAAAAACATTCAGTAGAGAAACAGAAACACCAACGATGGTGTAACATTAATCAAAGCATAAGCCTACAGAATTTATTTAAGCCTTGCAAATTAGTAATTTCCCCACATTTCTGCCCAGAAAATTCTGTTTTTAGCTCCAAAATCATTCTAGACACTGTGCCCTCTTATTCAAATAAAAAATAAAAAAGTGAATAACAGAAAACCTGAATTCAATGTTTAAGCTTAAGATTTGACAATTGGTTTCCTTTAGGGTTAATTATTCTTCCGTTTTCTGGGATTTAAATAAGAGAGAAATATTGCACTATTCTTTCCTTAAGGTATTTTAAAAAAGTACCTGAGGAGATGGATAGATGGAGAAGCCCAGTTTTGACTTCTTTCCATAATCTACAGACAAGCGCTCTAAAAGTAATGACCCCAAACCAGAACCAGTGCCACCACCAACAGCATTAAATACCATAAATCCTTGCAAACCAGTGCAATTGTCAGCTAATTTTCTCACTCGATCGAGGCATAGCTCAACGATTTCCCTCCCAACTGCATCACATGACACAAAACAAGCAATCTAAGCCAATGAAACAAGTACAATAAAATTGCAGCTTTTGCCATTGCAGTAGAAATATGGTTACCTGTATAATGTCCTCTGGCGAAGTTATTAGCAGCGTCTTCCTTGCCAGAAATAAGCTGCTCAGGATGAAAAAGTTGTCTATAAGTTCCAGTCCTGACTTCATCAATGACAGTGGGTTCCAGATCAACAAATATAGCTCTAGGCACATGCTGGCCAGCACCAGTCTCACTAAAGAATGTATTAAAAGCATCATGTGCAACACCTACTGTGGAATCACTGCAAGCAGAAATGATCATCCATATTAGTTCCAAAAGGAAGAATGCAAAACAGGAACACCAAAGATCTATCCAAAAATCTCATATTTGGATCAGAAGAAGACCTGTAGGATAGCTTCCAGCACCACAAAATATATTTTAATGGCCTAAATATTTTATATTTACCCTTTTTAACTGTTAAGCCAATGAACTGGTACAATGATCACTTTTTCAATGATTTAACCATCACTCCTTATACCCTTAAGTAGTAGTCATAAACAGAGTCAATGCTATAATTATTCTTTAAGCAACCACCAAGAAGTGTTTGTTTATTAAAGTCGGCAAATGCTCCCAAGATCATTACTCTATAGAGTATATATATACGTATAGCGGAATGATCAAGTAAGCATTTGCCGACTTAGCCTAAGTCGGCAAACACTTAAATGGCCATTAGATCTCGGCCATTTGAGTGATGATCTAGGCCACTTAAGTGATCTATCAATCATTAGTGTTTGACATCAATCCAACAACACTGCAGTAGCTAACAGATTCACAAGAGCAGAGACACTAAAAAACAATGCAACTCATCACTCATGAAATAATGCAATCAAAACACAAAAGAAAGAATAACAATTCAGGACCAAACATTTGACAAATACCAAGGTATTACGAATAACAAAGGAAAAGACAATGCAACCTTAATTTGGTCAAAATGTATGACATATCAAAACTTCTCGGTGCAAAAATGTTGACGTTGTGATTGGTTGCACCAAACTGGGCCTTGGAATTGGAATTATAGACCCCAATTCAACTTCAACAGTTTGGTTGTTTTACATGCCAATAAATTTGGAACTGAATTCAAATTGACCCCAAATCCATATACACATTCCACAGTAAAAGGAGGATTTTCAAATTTGTTACAAACCCGACCAATATGCCAAAAGCTTCAAGACTGACGGAATTTATTAACTCAAAGCTTATACCTTGAGGATCATCGCAGATCACCACACTACGACATCCTCAACAACTCACACTCTAAGTAGCTTTCACTGTGGCGGCAGGTAGCCCTTTTCCCCACTGCAATGGCTCACACACTGCTCCAGGTAGCCCTTTATGTGACTCAAACTCGAGATGTGGAACCTGGCTCTAATAGCAAATGTTACGAACTTAACCAATACTCCAAAAGTCCCAAGACTGATAAAACGCATCAAATCAAATCCCTATAACCTTTAGGCCACGTTTGGTTGTCAAGAAACTTATCTCCAATTAAGGTAAATGAAAGTAAAAGAAAACAAATTCACTAAAATTTGCTTTTCCCGCAATTGTTTGGTTTACAAGCCTTATGTGCACACAATAAGTGACCCTTACTATGGACTGATTACTGATATGACCGAGAGAGCAGATTATTGGGTCACTGGCCAGATCCCGAAGTTAACTAGATGAGTCATTTAATGGTAAAAATATATTATTCTAAACACATTAGCAAAAGAAAGATTTTCAAATTTTATTACAAACCTTGACCAATATGCCTCAACTTAAAGCCCTATACCTTTAGGATCGTAACAGATCACCATGCTTCAACATCCTCAATGGCTCACACCCTAGATAGCTTTCACTCTGGTGGCAGGTAGCCCTTTTCCCCTTTGAGATGGCTCACACTCTGCTCCAGGTTGCCTTTTACGTGGCTCGAACCAGAGAAGTGGAACCTGGCTCTAATACCAAATGTTACAAACTTCACTAATACGCCAAAAGCCCCAAGAAAAATAGAACGCATCAAATCAGAGAGTCCTATAACCTTTAGGCTGTGTTTGGTTGTCAAGAAACTTATCCCAGAAAATTAGGGTAAAAGAAAACGAATTTGCTAAAACTTGCTTTTCCTGCAATTGTTTTGTTTACAAGAAGGGTGAAAACAACAAAAAAAAAAAAAAAAAAGAATTCCACTTCCCGCAAAGGGTTTTCTTGCAGACGCATAAAAAGTGAGGGAAAGTGGTCTTATTTTACTTTTTGTTTCCCTTCCTCTTCCTATCAATCAAATGGAGCCTTAAGATCGTAACAAAATTCCATTAGTTATATTTCCAAATCAAATATATTTCAAAGCAACCAAACGGAATCTCAAAACATCATAATTATTTCAATTTCCTGCTTCAATATAATAAACACTAACGTTTCTAAATATAGTAATCATAAAGATAAAATAGGGGGGAAAAAAACAAATCAATTTCAAGAACCCCATTAGATCGATTCACTCAAAAAAGGATAATGCTGTTCCATCGATCCAACATTATGAGTAAATTCGATCCATATGTATTAATATATAGAAAAACAATTATAAATACAAATAAACGTATATATATACATATGAGATCCACAGACGAATATTCAACCAAAAGCCCCATGAAAAAAAAAAATGGAGAGTACCTAGGCATCCGACCATCGGGTAGAATTCCATGTTCGAGGCAATACAGCTCCCAGCAAGAATTCCCAACCTGAATCCCAGCTTGTCCTATATGAATGTTTATAATCTCTCTCATCTCTCTCTCTCTCTCTCTCTCTCCTAGGGAAATCTGCGAAAATGGAGAATGGTGGAGAGGAGATGGAGAAGAAAACGTTAACGAAGAAATTTATGGAGAAAGGCATCGACTTTATTGCATTTCATTAGGATTTTGGAATCCGCAGCGAAACAGAACCCACCATTTGTCGCTCACTGATTCGCTGATCCAGCCAGGCTGAATGATCTGTCAGTTTTTTTGGCCCCACTTAAAATGACCCTTTACCCATAGATTTTTTTCCCCCCCTTCGTATAATCGTATTCAAAATATTTCCCCCCACTCTTCATAAAATCGTATTCAAAATCTCTCTCCCAAGACTAAAACAGTTATGATAAATGAAGGAATGGCGCCTTTGGGTTAATTTTTATTTTCTATATTTTTACTTTTAAAAATAAAAATATAATTTTTTTTATATTTTTTATAGTACAAAATTTTGATAGTTATTTTTAAAAGTTGAAGGGACAATAATTTTTTACTATCTCAACTTTTTAAAATAACTGTCAATTTTTTTTGCACTCAAAATTTTTATCTTTTTACTTTTAAAAATAAAAAAAAATAAAAGCATAAATTTTTCCAAACAGGTCCTAAGATAATGTTATAAATTCGATTCTTTTTTATAGTGGAGGGAAAAAATATGAAGATTAATTAATGCAGAATTAACAATTGGTTTATTCATTTCCATTAATTCGCACTGGGTTGAAGGATTTGATATCTCATTAAAAGATTGCATTCTCATCAATCTATAAATAAGTTCTTCTTTTTTTAAGATTTTATAATATATAACATAAATTTCCAAACATACTCTCTTTATTAAGTAATTTTTTTGTTTCTGTATTAGTTGATGCGAAATAGGCAATAATCTTATCTATGTTTGATATCTAGTGAGGTTGATGGCTTAGATACTTTATAGGAAATAAGAAATGGAAGAGGACACTTGATAATATATATATATATATATATATATATATATATAAAAGATTTTATTATTAAAATATTACATGATTTAATCACATGCACCAATTATTTTGTTAGTTTTGATAGGTGCATGTGAACCCGTTTTAACAGATCTTTTATTTCTATCAAAATAAATAAATAAATATTTTGTTAAATTTATAATAATAGTAAAATGAACTCATTGTAAAAATCATGACAACTTAACTCATGTCTTAATTAAATTATGCCCCCATCTTAACCAGACAAATTATTAATCTTTTCATCTCACAACATTAGTAATAAATTAATAATTAATTAATAAAAAAAAATGAATTCCTTTTTCCTTTAAAATTAAAAGAAGAGAATTATCTAAATTTTTCGTGAATATATATAATAGCATTTTATAATATTATTATAAGTGACAAATTTTGTCAAAATTAAGCCCCTATAAACCAAAACCAACAAATTTTTTAGGTTAAAATAGGTAAAGAGAGGCATATTAATTCCTTCCATGAAAGTGATTGATTGACCATGTTGCTTGAAAATGAGGGGAGAGAGAGAGAGAGAGAGAGAGAGAGACTTCTCTTGTTATAAAAAGTTTGTTTGTTAACATCTGTAGGTTAGGGGAGTTTACAAATTTTTATAAGTTCCCCTGCAACTCTAAAATTAAAGTACTGTTGCCTCTTTGGGCTAAGCTACTTGGGCTACAACCCAGGTAGCCCACCTACATGCCTTCGCCCCGTGTGCTGACTGCTGATAGAATTATTTCCGTTTATTTTATAGCTAAAAAAATTGAGCATTTTATCTCAATATTGCTATGATTTCAATCACTTACAAAAATAAAGCTCACATTGAAATATTTACAGAAATGAAGTTTCGTACATGAAAATGGACATTTTTTTCCCTTTTAACAGTAAAAAAATTTGAATTTCATTTGAAAATTTTCACATAATCACCAATTTTATAAATAATCACAAAAAATTTGAACAATTACCAATCACTAATAATACGAAGAATCACCAAATTCACACAAAATCACCAATTATCATATTTTATAATAATCACCATTTTTGTAACAATCACCAATCACCAATTTCCGTCCGTACAAGTCATTTCAAAACTTTTTCACATCAAATCATGTCCCCATTATCCCATCAAACATTAAATACATTCAGGATATGTATAATAATCAAAATTAATACATATAATCACCAAATTATTATTCAATCACCAATCACCAAAATTATACATAATACCCAAAAAAACACATAATCACCAATCTTCAAATTTTACATATAATCACCAAAAATATCTGTTCTCACCATTTTTCATTAGATCATCAAATTTGTAATGTATCACCATTTCACAAAAAAAACATCTATATTTTAAACGAACCAAATTTTTTTAAATTGATATTTTCTGATTTTTTATCATTACAAATTAAATGTGATTAGACTATTCATAAATTGGTGATTATATAAAAATTGGAGATTGGTGATCATTAACAAATTTGGGAATTCATTTTAAAATGGTGATTATTATATGTTTTTAAATGGCATTTTTGTTAGAAAAATATATTTTCATAAATATTTTAATGTGAATTTCATTTCCGTAATTGATCGAAACATCAATAATATTGAGGTAAAATGCCCAAAAAAATTAGATAAATAAATAAAATTATTAAAACAATTATGTCTATTTTGTATATTTTATGTAGTTCTGGGGTTCAAACATAAATAAATATTCAAAAAAAAGGTTTTATACCAATAGGACCTTGGTATAAGATGCCTATACCAATAGGTCCCTAAGTTTTTGGTGATACATGACCATGCAGTTTTAGTACATAAAAAAACACAATTGTCCATATGTAAATTTATTCCATATTTGGAGGTTACCAAATTAATTTTTAAATATCCATATCTAAATTCCTAAAATCTTGCCCCTATTTCAACAATTTTGAAATTTCAAATTTTGATATTGCTATCCAGCAAGATTTTCGGATAACAAAATCATTTTAAAAAATAAATAAACATATTTAGCTTTGATTATATACAAAAATTTACATTAATAAAAATATACAAAAAATCATTGAGTAAAGTTTCATAACTCTATTTCTTAAAGTATACTGGATTTAAATATATATAAATATACATGATCATAATCATGATGTCCATAAAAATTTCAAATCAAATAGCCATATATGTTCAAAAACTCCAAAATAAGCACAGAGATACATGATCATTCTCATATCTATTTAAAACCAAACGATCGTATTAAAAAATTCCAAAATAAGTGCAGAAATATATGACTCATAATAAAAAAAAAAATCGTAATTTTTTTATAAATCAAAATCAGAGATGCATGACTCGTAAATGTTTGAAAATATAGAGTGAAGTTTTACAGAGATTCATAACTCTCTATAAATCTTGAGACCACAATTACATGCAAAATATGAAACACCACAATATGTGAAGTATTTAAAATTATCATTGCACAATAAATCCTGTCTAAGAGTCAGAAAATCTTACCTATGTATTTATATATAGGTATAGATATATCATTAATCTATTTTACGAATTAAATGTTGGAAATTCGGATTTTAATTAATAATTCCGTCTGTTTTAGAAACCCTGTAAAGAAAACAAGAAAACTAACATTTTTTTATGAACGGTCCATACACTTTAGATTCCTTGAATCAACAATACCAGTAGCAGATTACATAATCACAGAACTGGAAAATGCTTTGAAGCAACAAAAAATCATCATCCAATCCGTGCAAAAATGATTTAGACAATGAAAGGTTATGCTACGTGCAATCCTGATTTCCCTTTATCACAATACAAATTCAAATTCAAATTCAAAAAAAATAAAAAAAATCCAATCCGAATGTGTTATTATTCAAATATTAAATTATCTAATCACAATTAATCATGTAATAATATCTGAACTAAAATTAAGCTGAAATTAATGAAATGGTAGCATATACAATCTTACCCTATTAGTATAAGATCTTATATTTTCGACTTGGAGATAAAAAAGGTGCTATTGATCATTTTACCTTAAAAAAAGGGACACACATATATAAGGCCGTTATGATTCTGCGAAAAAGTTTCAGGAGTTTTCTCTCTCTCTCTCTCTCTCTCTCTCTCCCTCTCTCCCTCTCTCTCTCTCTCTCTTTATATATATATATATATATATATATATATATATATATACTAGTATCCATCCCGCGCGATGCGCGGATTCAATACAAAATATACTTATTCGCCTCCCCTCTTATTTGATATAGACTTTTAACTTAGTAGCATTTCTTTTGGTTATTTGTGGGGAGAGAGTTCTTGGAATTTATAACTATCTTGTTATAGCCTCATTTCAAAGCAATGTTTAGAGTGATCCTATCAAATTTCAAATAGGAACAGATAAAGCCATTATAGACATATATGAGTAATCTCATTAATACCACTACTGGATAAATAAATGAAATGGGTTAGTTCCTACTGAGTACCTATTTACAAATTTTTTGAAAAGTTTTAACACATACAGAGTTAGTGGCACTCACCATTTAATTGAACTCCCCTAAGAGATCTATTGTATTGAAAAATTATTAATTGGTGGTCATGACTCAACCAAATCTCTGTATGACTTATAGCAATCACAAATCGGTATGACTTATACTATTCTAATCATGGCATTTAGTGATATACAAAAATAAAAATAAAAAATATATGTCATGCATATGAAAGAGAGTTATACAAAGAGACATGCAAAAAAGATAGATCAAATTCAATATAAATTAATTTTTAAAGACATGTAAGCCATTCGAATTGAGAGCATATATAAACATATTTGGTTCCCACAACTTTTTTTCAAAAATATATAACTGAGCTCCTTGGCTTGAGCCTCCACATGCTCTTTAAGTAAACTCCACTCTGCCTTCAATCCAGTAAAGCAGTACGCAAAACAAAAATAACAATAGGCAAATAAAAAAAAAATAAAAATAAAAATAAAAAGGAAAGAAAAAAGAACAATAGGCAAGTACCTTAGTTCCTCCACAAAATGCTGCTGCTCAATAATTTGAAGTAGAGATGCCTTAACAATGTTCTCCAAAGCACCAACCTGAATATAATACATAGTTACCTCAGCCAAGGGGGACAAAAAAGGATTTGAAACACAAACCAACACTTAGAATCCCTTACCAAAGTTGAAAAAAAAAAAAAAAAAAACACGGTACGGAACATAAAGTTCTATATTTATTTATAAAAAATGATTTTTCATAAATAATTGTAATACACCATAAAGAATTCAGAATTGACACAGTAACTTAAGTTTTAACTCTCAATTTTATTTTATTTTTATTATTTGATGAAAATAATAACACTGAAGGAAGATGTGATAAATCTTATTAAGAACCTTATATTATAAAGGCATTGCAGATGAAGGATAACAGATTGTTATGTAATAGCATTATGACTACACAACAACCACCCACTATAGTTAGTTCTATATATGCAGAATTAAACAAAACTACTTATGTTTGGTACGTACTTGTACTTATCAAACGATAAATTGTTTGGTAATTTTTATAGCCCTAAATTCTACTGCCAACATTTACAACCAAACTAGGTAATTGAAATTGAAGCATAAATATATATATATGAACATGTAGAGAGTAGCATCAGCAGAAATAAGAAGAAAAGTAGAAGAATGAGAACTTACGTACAATGGTGGTGAATGTCAGGCTTATTGCTCACGGCAGGGGAGGGCGAGAGAAGAGAGGGGCTGCTTGGTTGCGTGAAGAGAGAGGAGGGGCTGCTTGGTTAACGGATGTGGAGTCTCTTATCAGTTTGAGATGAATTCTTATCTTAATTTAAATTTGCATGCATTATCTCTTATGGTTTGAAATTAATTCTTATCTTAATTTAGATTATTTATCAATTCTTAAAGATGCATGAAGTAATTAGAGAAGAGTAGGAAGTGATGTGGGAGTGCCACGTAGGACAAAAAAACTGCTCTATATATAATAAAATAGACAAACATACGTATATCATCTGTGAGTTGCAGAAGGAATGGGAGAAGAGAAGCCGAAATCGAAAGGAGTATGGCCAACAGTGAAGCCATTCGTCTACTTCGGAGCTGCTCGTATGCTCGCAACATGAGTCATACAGCCCGTTGACATGATCAAGGTCCTGCGATTTTCTTCTCTTTCATTCATTCCTTCAAACAGTGCATTTGTTCTGTCATAGACTTAATTCCCCTGTAGAGAAAATCATACCCTTCATCAATCTTGGTACATACACGTGTATATTCACACACGTTCATCAATCCTTGTACACACGTGTACATATATTTATATAGTTTATTATAAGGTGCACCCAAATACACTTCTTATGCATCTTGTGTATACTGAAAATTAAAGTGCTCCATCTATTGCTTTCGGAACGAAAAACTGTAACTTTTTTATTTTTCAAACTGTCACCATTGTTTCACTGTTCATTTTATATAGGAAACCGGACTGTTTGATCACTGTCATTCTTGACATGCATAAGGGTATGTAATTATCCAACTATCGATTTTTCAAAATCTATAGTAATTCGTCCGACTCAGGTCACCTTGTGCAAGTGCACCTGCAATTGACTCCTGTTTAACCTGTATATTAATATATATGTACTCTTTTTCGTTGGTTTATCTATAAAGATAATCTGCAGTTTGTTTCTTTTAAAGTTTCGAGTTTTTGAGTATGTGTTGATATATGAGTGCTTCTTGTTTTGGTTTTGTGATTTATAGGTGAGAATGCAATTAGGTCAGGGATCCGCGTTGGAGGTGAGAAGGACCATAGGTAAGAATGAGGGAGTTGGCGCATTTTACAAGGTTTTGTACTTGCTTTTGTTGTAGATAATATGCTTAGCTTAGTTTTTATTGGCATTCATTGAAATCAAATGGGCATATTGGATTTAATTTTTATTTAACATTATTTCTTTCCAAGGCCCTGTTTGCATTAGCTTTTTCTAAAATCACTTTTGGTGAACTATCTCTTTGAAGTTAAGTTCAAATCATGTCTCCACGTATCAAAATTTTTGTACCAGAAGTAATTGTGGCAAAACCCAAAAGAATAGGTTTTGAAAAGTGACAGTCCTTCCATATTTCGATTGCCACTTTTACTACTCTTCTTATCATATGCATTCAATCCTCTTACATTCCTAGAAATGATCCTCATTTCAATTGTTCAACAGGAATAGACTCTGTTCCAAGCCTTACTTCTTGTTCCAGTTATGCTTTCTTCTCCTTTCATAATTGATGGAGCATTGGAGATTTCTCAATTCCTTTCCAGTTCTGCTACCAGGGCTGGAGACACTTTTCTTTACATTAGGAGAGGCCTTTTGTTTTGTCTCCTGGTATTTTCGATGGCCACAGACAAAGACAGCCTCCTTTTCAAATCGACCATAGAGATTCTCTCTTATCGCCGGTTGTACACTTGTACCGGCTAGTTCCCTTGTTGAATTTTTTAATTTTCCATGTGTTCTTGGGTCAGTATGCACTTAAATTGCTGTATTGTTATGAGTTTTATAAAGTTCTGCGAGTTCTAATGTTATCTTTCCATTTGTGAAATGATTGTTAATAGGACTTACATAAGGCCTTAGTTTTCGCATAACTTTATCCAAACCCCATAAATCATGTGCTGGGGCTATCTGCTGGGTTGCTTAGGCAAGCAACAAATTCAACAGCCGAGCTTGGATCTTACTGGAGAGTCTTTTTGTACATTAAGTAACAATGTCTCAGAATTAGGGGTGTACATCGGCCGGTTTGGTCTGTCTATACCTCATTATATGAACCAAACCAATCACTTCGGTTTGAGGAAAATGTAAACCATTACGGACCGTGGCACTCATGATAACCAACCAAAATAGGGGGTGTTTTTCGTCTTGGTTCGGTCGGTTTATAATCGGTTTTGATAGACGCTAATTTGAAAAAAAAAAAAAATTTGTCACTGTCAACTCCTATGTCCTCTCTTTTCAACTACTAACAATGCGAAACCTGTTATACATGAAGTAATTTGAAAACCGTGTCACCCAAAATCAACCACTAGTAATTGGAACCTATTATGTATGAAGTAATTTGAAAATTGTGTCACCCAAAATCAACCACTAGTAATTGGAACCTATTATGCTTGAAGTAATTTGAAAATTGTGTCACCCAAAATCAACTACTAGTAATTTTCAAATAAAAACCTATTATGCATGAAACAATCCACACTACCAAGTACCAATTTCCAAAATAAGTTCCAATTGAGCTAATTCATATAACTACAATCAAACAAGCATGCATTATGTAAATAGTAGGAGTATACATCGGTCGGTTTGGTCGGTCTATACCCTTATTATATGAACCAAACCAATCACCTCGGTTTGAGGAAAATGAAAACCATTAGGGACCGTAGCACTCATTAAAACCAACCAAATAGGGCGGTTTGGTTTGGTTTTGGTCGGTTCAATCGGTCCCGGTCGGTTCTTAAACACCCCTACTCAGAATGTTAGGACTTAGGATACTGTGCATGCTTTAGTTACTGTACCTAAAATAAAATGCCTTTGGGCATTCTGTAGGATATTTATATTCGTTATCACAATGATAGTGAAAACAAAATATATGTTGGTTTTGTGGGAGACACTTTTATTTTATCACAATATTTTACAAAGCAAAATTATCCGATGAATTTATATCACCCTGTCTATCTGTTTCTCTGTCTCTCTCTTTCTCTCAAGTCTCAATCTTCGTTTGTTTGTTCTCACAGTTGTTGATGATTTTTTATAAGAATTTGAACCTTAGGATTTTAAACCATAGTTTTAAGTATCGGGTAACGGACCTGTAATGGTAATGGTAAAGGTGTAACGGGAAGCGGGTGTATCGGGTGATACGTAATGGGTATCGGGTACCGCGGTGGTGAATTTTTTTTTGGTTATCACATCAAGCCCCAAAAGTAATAATACACATGTTTTCACCTACCAATCATGTATATTAATGGTTTTGAAGAATTTTAGTGATTTTAATTCAACTTAATAATGATTTTTTTATCATTTTAAATTTTAAAAATATTTTTTTACAGTTTTTTATAAATTTTCTGATATCTTAAATTTTTTTTTTCCAATTTTTTTTAATCTTTATAAATATTTTTTAAATAATATTTTAAAATTTTTATTTTATTTTAAAAATTTTAAAATATTTTAAGAATTTTTATTAACTTATAATATAATATAATTTTTTTAAAATAATTTTAAGCATATTTTATAATTTTCTGTTAGTTTTCTTTTGTTCTTTTTTGAGCTGCTTTGTTGTCTTATCATTATGAATTTCATATTAGTCTTCTACTATTAATGATGTTTTTACCGTAAAAAAACATATGTCTACTTCTTCTTCTTCTTCTTCTTCTTATTCTTCTTTTGAAAATAAACTTAAGATTTTTTTTAGGGTTAAACTTGAAGATTCTATTTACTCCTCCCTTAAAATGATTAATTGGAATCTATCAGATTTTTTATTTATTTTGTGATTTGTGATTTAAAAAAAGAAGAAGTTAATTCTGTCATCCTAATGTTTACTTGCAAATAAAGGTTTCAGAGAATTTTGAAGTAAGTCATATAGTTGGTTACAGCTGTTAGGGAGTCTTGGAAACAGTATTCGTTCTGCGATTGTGAGTGTCTCTAACATCAAGGTGTCTTAGATGTTCATTTCCTTCATCCAGTGGGCATTTCCAGAATTAACAAAAATACATTATTAATGTTTGGGCCCCACATACACTATTCTTTCATCAAGATTTCTAAGTTTCAGTCACTCTTACAACTTTTCCTAGTTCTGTGGAAATGTTCCTAGCTCGTGGGCAGAGTCCAGATTGAAAATCTGGCAAGTTTTTAAGTTGCTTTGAGTTCTTGGATGGTGCATAAGTATTTAGTTGGAAATTTGCAAACGTTTTGATCCTTTAAAAGCTTTTGTTTTTTTTGGATGGGGATATGATTAGGGACCGCAACCCTATTCTTTCCCACTCCATAATTAATGAAAGCTTTTTTCTCTAGATGCTAGACGTTTAACATCAAGTTAGGAAATGCCATAAATTAAGTTTTTGTGGTTAAGTCATGAAGATGATGCAGCTCTTTGGCCCTTTGCCTCATCAAAATATGTGTTTTAATTTGTACGTGCATATGCACTTTTACATATATATATATATATATATATATATATATATATATATATATATATATATATATATATATATATTGAAATGTTCTAGTACGTCAATTATATCTTACTTTAACTAAAATCAGCTAAGAAATTCAAATCCTTGGATTTCTAGCTGATTTTAGTTAAAGTAAGGTATAACTTATTAGAACACGTACTTCTATATATATATATATATATATATATATAGAGGTTTTCTCTTATGAGGATCACCTTACTTTAAGCTAAAGTAAGCATCTAACAGTAGAGCCGCCTGTGATGAAATTTTGGAAAACTGACCGTTGGATTAGATACCCCTATAATGTATGTCATGCCTGCCAAAAATCACAGTGATCCAACGGTTAGTTTATGAGAAAACTGACTGTGAAAAACTATGATTTTTTTGTTCTTTAAAATGTTATCATTTTTTGGCAGTCAGTTTTCTCATAAACTAACCGTTGGATCACTGTGATTTTTGGCAGGCATGACATACATTATAGGGGTATCTAATCCAACGGTCAGTTTTCCAAAATTTCATCACAGGCGGCTCTACTGTTAGATGCTTACTTTAGCTTAAAGTAAGGTGATCCTCATAAGAGAATTTCTATATATGTATATATACTCCAATATTTACTTGCATGACCGAACAGCCACTGCCCATTATAATTTTCTTTGATATTACGTTACTTCCGTATCCCTTGACATTAATGGTGAATCCAAGCAACTTGATTAAATGAAGCTTCTTTTTGGTTAGCTAATTTCTTTTTATTTCTGAATCAGCATTCTGTGAGTAAAAGTGTAAAACATACTGCATTGTTTTTTTCAGTCTTTAAAGGGAGTAATCTTTGAATAATGTCTTTTGTATATTTAGGATTTTGAGAAACGAAGCTATTGCTGCAAATGATGGGAAGCCATTAACTTTTTATCAGATAGCTCTTTGTGATCTAACTGCTGCAGCTATTGGAGCCACTGTTGGCAGTCCAGCAGATTTAGCACAGATTCGTATGCAGGCTGATGCCACTTTACGTCCTGCTCAGCGCCGGAATTACAAAAATGCATTCCATGCACTCTACCGTATTGTTCAAGATGAAGGAGTTTTAGCACTTTGGAAAGGTGCAGGTCCTACTGTAGTGCAAGCGATGGCATCGAACATATATGGGATTTCGTGCTTCTTATGTTCAAAGCATCAAGTTTTTCAGGGATTCCCTTGGTTTGAGTGAAACTAGTACTGTAGTGGGTAAGATAATTCCTCTCAATGCCTTTTTTTTTTTTCCTTTTAATTTCCTTAAATACCTGAACAATCCAGTGGCAGCAGCGGTGGAAGAGGTGGGATCCTGCAACCTTGAAAACTAATATGGTTTATGGGCTGTCATCGGTTTGAAATAGTCTGCAAGACCTTCAAATTTTTTATTACAAGGTCTTGGTTACCTAGAATGACAAAAATGGAATTTGGAAGATCAGTGACTCTGTGGACAGTTCTCAAAGTGAACACCAAAGCCTCTGATTGCACTGAATATAAATGTGGACTGTGTGGGATCTTTTAACCTTTTTTTGTTTCGTTGTTGTTTACAATTGCTCATGCTTGAAAGTGGTTTTGAGCATTAACAGATGTGAAATTCATTCAACAACTCAACAAAGTTTTATATCCAACTACTTATTTGGGTTTAGGGCTGCAAACGAGCCGAGCCAAGCCGAGCTTTGGGTTGCTCAATCTTGGCTTGGTCAAAGGCTTGATTATTTAAGTTCGAGTTGAGCTCGAGCTTAAGTTAAACAAGCCGAACTTTGGCATGTTGAGCTTGGCTTGTTTATTATCAAACTTATTCACGAGCTATTCACGAATGACTTGATTAATTTGCAACCTTAAATTACAACGAGGGAAAGTTAAAAATTAATGTAGAAAGCTTAAAAAAATGATTTCTATATACTTGATCTATATTGCAAATAAAAAATTCAAACCAAAAAATAAAGTCATGAATATGTTGAGCTTATTCAAGCCTAAATTATAATTTTTTTATGAGTCTAAACACAAGTTTTTAATGAGCTTGTTCTCGAGCCTACTAACAAGCTTGTTCACGAACAGAAATGAGCCGAACCTAGGTGTGCTTGAGCTTGGCTTGTTTATTAAACGAGTCTAAATTTATGGCTTGGGCTTGGGTCGGCTAAGTTTTATGAAATAAATTTGATTGGCTTTTTTTCTGCTTTAAATGGTTTTGATCTTATCTGTTGTTGGTTCAATATTAAGTTAATGTCTCTTTTACAGGAGCATGTGCTGTTTCAGGATTCTTTGTTGCCGCATGTAGTTTACCCTTTGATTATCTTAAAACTCAAATACAGAAAATGCAACCTGATGCCACGGGGAAATACCCATACACCGGCTCTTTGGACTGTGCCCTGAAAACATTGAAATCTGGAGGACCTCTTAAATTCTATACTAGGAGTCTCTAACAGATGTGAAATTCATTCAACAACTCAACAAAGTTTTATATCCAACTACTTAATTGGGTCTAGGGCTGCAAACGAGCCGAGCTTTGGGTTGCTCAATCTTGGCTTGGTAAAAGGCTTGATTATTTAAGTTCGAGTTGAGCTCGAGCTTAAGTTAAACAAGCCGAGCTTTGACATGTTTGAGCTTGGCTTGTTTATTATCAAGCTTATTCACGAGCTATTCACGAATGACTTGATTAATTTGCAATCTTAAATTACAGCGAGGGAAAGTTAAAAATTAATGTAGAAAGCTTAAAAAATGATTTCTATATACTTGATCTATATTGTAAATAAAAAATTCAAACCAAAAAATAAAGTCATGAATATGTTGAGCTTATTCAAGCTTAAATTATAATTTTTTTATGAGTCTAAACACAAGTTTTTAATGAGCTTATTCTCGAGCCTACTAACAAGCTTGTTCACAAACAGAAATGAGCCGAACCTAGGTGTGCTTGAGCTTGGCTTGTTTATTAAACGAGTATAAATTTATGGCTTGGGCTTGGGTCAGCTAAGTTTTATGAAATAAATTTGATTGGCTTTTTTTCTACTTTAAATGGTTTTGATCTTATCTGTTGCTGGTTCAATATTAAGTTAATGTCTCTTTTACAGGAGCATGTGCTGTTTCAGGATTCTTTGTTGCCGCATGTAGTTTACCCTTTGATTATCTTAAAACTCAAATACAGAAAATGCAACCTGATGCCACGGGGAAATACCGATACACCGGCTCTTTGGACTGTGCCTTGAAAACATTGAAATCTGGAGGACCTCTTAAATTCTATACAGGATTCCCTGTATGTTGTGTCAGACTTGCCCCGCACGTCCTGGTACTCTCTCTCTCTCTCTCTTCATTCTCTTCCTCAAACTTCAAAATTATCAAGTGTTCATGGTGCTGAGTAATTCTCATCAATAACTTGACCCAACACCTTTTTGAATTAGTAATAATTTTTCTTTTGAATGCAGATGACAAGTATGTTCCCGAACCTAATCTGGAAGAAAGAGGAATCCCTTGGGTTATAGACTTCAGGATATAGCTAGCAGTTTTCCATACTCATCCAATCTTAGCTTTAACCTCTGCAGTAACAAGAAACTGGTTTTGGATAGTTGAGGCTGGTTTCGGGTAATTTGACAGCTTCAAACATTTCTTTTCTAGGGTTTTTGTTCTTGGATTTTTTTCAGCAAGTTTTTTAATAAATTTATCGATCTCATTTAGAAATCAAACATCGTTGAGTAATCTCATAGCCGGACTAGTCAGCCGTGGAAACAAGTCACTCAATGCCATTAATCAGACATCTCAAGTTCGAAACAAGTCAAACTCTCTTGACTAACGACTTGTCAGAGCTAATATTATTTTGGATATTATACGATCTCATTCGTAATGGAAGCGAGAATTAGTTTAATTTTGACAACTTCAACACCTCATTACCTGGCAAAAAAATAAAAAATAAAAATAAAAATTCTGGAATCAATAAGTTCAACCACCCCCAAGTTCATATAAAGTTGGGATTAGGGGGTTCTTTCTGTCCAACACAAGTTGGGCTCCAGGCAAACCACTTTGGGAAAAAAAAAAAAAAGCATTCTACTGAGCATACAAAAATACTTTTTTGTATTCTAAAAGTCACCACATCTTTTAAAAATTAAATATCTATCTTTTACATGTATGCATATATCCAGATGAAAATTAATTGATGTCGATTTAGTGATGTTGATGACTATGACCGCTTGGAGTTTACTCATATGATGGGGTTGGGTTTTGGGATAGATAATCTTGATTTTGATACTATTAATCGATTAGTACTGTTATATATATATATATATATATATATATATATATATATATATATATATCCTATCTTATAATGATTAATGGGTCACGGTCCCCTTACACCTTATTTTGACACCTATATTTATATTTCATTTTCAAAATACTACGGTAGGTCGAATACTCTAAGAAACTCACCGTTAAATTAAATATTTATATTATGTTTTGTCATGTACAAAAAAAATTAGAGTGATTCAAAGATTAGTTCTTGAAAAATATCATTGTGAAGAACTATTATATTTTTTTTATTAATTACAGACATCACAGTTTTTTATAGTGATATTTCTTAAAATCTAATCTTATTTAACAATTATTCACATGCACCAATTATTTTGTTAGCTTTGATTGGTGCATGTGAACCCTTTTTAACAAATCTTTTGTTTCTATCAAAATTAATAAATAAATAAATATTTTGTTAAATTTATATTAATAGTAAGATGAACTCATTGTAAAAATCACGACGACTTAATTTATGTCATAAATTATGTACCCAAAATAGTTAAAATAAAAATAAAAATGAAAAAGTTCATACATAGAGGGATGAGGATTCCCCATCTTAACCAGACATTTTTTTTTTAAATTATTAATCTTTTCATCTCACAACATTAGTAATAAATTAACAATTAATAAAAATGCTGAATTCCTTTTTCCTTTAAACTTAAAAGAAGAGAAATATCTAAATCTTTCGTGAATATATATAATAGCATTTTATAATAATATTATAAGTGACAAATTTTGTCAAAATTAAGCCCCTATAAACTAAACCAACAAATTTTGTAGGTTAAAATAGGTAAAGAGAGGCAGATTCATTCCTTCCATGAAAGTGATTGATTGACCGCGTTGCGAGAGAGAGAGAGAGAGAGAGAGAGAGAGAGTTCTCTTTTTCAGAATTATATGTAAAAAGTTTGTTTGTCAACATCTGTAGGTTAGGGGAGTGTACATATTTTTATAAGAAGTTCCACTGCACCTCTAAAATTAAAGTACTCCTTCTAGCAAAGCCAGAATTTTGTCAGTGAGGGAGTAAATTTTTATTTATAACAAATAAAAACCTACCCTTACCTCAAACATCCCCTAATATTAATAAATAGATATTATTTTAATTTGCAATATGCTTTCAATGCAGCAGAAAATTAACATCAAATATGTCATGTGTTGAAAACTTCATCAAACACAAACGTTGTTTGAACATTGACATATGAATATGCTAAATATTTCGAATGAAAATATCATATATAAAACACTGTTTGAAGCATATAATTTCAAAACTTTTTAAATGCTGAAGCTTGTAAGCAAGTAACTTTAATATTGTTTTGCAAATAATTAAGTGGGTGGCAATTTTTATTTTTATTTTCAAAATTTTAAACTAAATCCAACTACTCCTCCTAGGTTTATGCAATATGTTTAGCATCTTGTCAATACCTAAAAAGAGAGAAAAAAAAATGATAAAAGAAATTCAACAAATGGTGGGTCTTAATCTATTACTTTTATGGATTTTTGGCATGTAAGATATCCATAAATATAGTATCTAATCTGATGGTTAATTTTTCAAAATATGCATCTCACCATTATCTATGAATTTCATGCTTACAAACTTATGTATCTATGGTTCATGAAATCAGGCGGCAAAGAAGAGAGAGAGAGAAGAATCCTGCTAGGGATTTTATTATTTTGGTATTAACTCTTAATAGTTGGGCTGGCTACCTAAAGTGGGCTAGGGTTTTTATTTGGGTCTTAACAATAAGGAGTTGGGCTGCCTAACTAAATTGGGTTGAGGAACTTTTTGGAGCTTAAGGCTGCCTGGGCTGGGAAACTTAAACATTGAAGTAGTGCTGCATTTTTGGGCTAAGCTACTTGGGCTACAACCCAGGTAGCCCACCTACATGCCTCCGCCCTTGTGTGGTAATAGGATCTGTTATTTTATGACTAAAAAAATTGAGCATTTTATCTTAATATTGCTGAGATTTCAATCAATTACAAAAATGAAATTCTCATTGAAATATTTACAAAAATGAAGTTTCGTACATGAAAATGGACATTTTTGCCCTTTCAGTGGTCAAAAAATTTGAATTTCATTTGAAAATTTTCACATAATCACCAAAAATATGAACAATCACCAATCACTAATAATATTAAGAATTACCAAATTTACACAAAATCACCAATCATCATATTTTACAATAATCATCATTTTTGTAAAAAATTATCAATCACCAATTTTCGTTCCTACAGCTCATTTCAAAATTTTTTCACATCAAATCAAGTCCCCATTATCCCATCAAATATTAAATGCATTCAGGATATGCTTAATAACAAAAAATATATATACTCACCAAATTGTTATACGATCACCGATCACCAAAATTACACATAATACGCAAAAACACACATAATCACCAATTTCCAAATTTTACATATAATTACCAAAAATATTTGTTATTACCAATTTTCATTAAATCATCAAATTTGTACCGAATCACCGTTTAACCCAAAAAAAAAAAATCTATATTTTAAATAAATCAAATTGTTGTTGTTGTTGTTGTTTTTTTTTTTTTCTTTTTTTCGATATTTTTTGATTTTTTATTATTACTTATTAAATGTGATTAGACTATTAAATTGGTGATTATGAATAAAATTGGTAATTGTATAAAAAGTGGGGATTGGTGATGATTAACAAATTTGGAAATTCATTTTCAAAATGGTGATTATGTGTTTTTAAAGGATATTTTCGTCAGAAAAATATATTTACATAAATATTTTAATATGAGCTTCATTTTCGTAATTGATTGAAATTTCACCAATATTGAGATAAAATGATCGAAAAAATTAGATAAATAAAAAAAATTGTCTATTTTGTATATTTTTATATTTTATGTAGTTTGGAGGTCCAAACATAAATAAATCTTTAAAAATTTCGACACATAAAGCCACTTTGATTCTGCGAAAAGGGTTTCAGGAGTTCTTCCTCTCCGCATCTCTCTCTCTCTCTCTCTATATGTATATATTAATATATGCAAACACACATATATCATCTGTGAGTTGCAGAAGGAATGGGAGGAGAGAAGCCGAAATCGAAGGGAGTATGGCCAACAGTGAAGCCATTCGTCAACGGCGGAACTGCTGGTATGCTCGCAACAAGCGTCATTCAGCCCGTCGACATGATCAAGGTCCTGCGATTTTCGTCTCTTTCATTCATTTCTTCAAACAGTTGACATGCACTTTGTTCTGTCATAGATTTAGTTCCCCTGTTGAGAAAATGACACCCTTCATCAATCTTGGTACATACACGTGTATAGTCACACACGTTCATCAATCCTGGTGCACACGTGTACATATATTTATATAGTTTATCATAAGGTGCACCCAATACACTTCTTATGCATCTCGAGTATACTGAATATCACAGTTTTCCAAGTATTGCTTTCATTGCGAAAAACTGTAATTTTTTTGTTTTTCAAACTGTCACCATTGTTTCACTGTTGATTTTATTTAGGAAATCGACTGTTTAATCACTCTCATTCTTGACATGCATGACATGCATAAGGGTATGTAATTATCCAACTGTCAATTTTTTAAAATCTAAAGTAATTCGTCCGACTCAGGTCACCTTATGCAACCTTGTGTAAGTGCACCTGTAATTGACTCCCTGTATATTAGTATATACGTACTCTTTTTCGTTGGTTTATCTGTAAGGATAATCTGCAGTTTGTTTTCTTTTAAAGTTTCGAGTTTATTGAGTATGTGTTGATATCTGAGTGCTTCTTGTTTTGGTTTTGTGATTTATAGGTGAGAATGCAATTAGGTCAGGGATCGGCGTTGGAGGTGACAAGGACCATGGTTAAGAATGAGGGAGTTGGCAAATTTTACAAGGTTTTATACTTGCTTTTGTTGTATATGATATGCTTAGCTTAGTTTTTATTGGCATTCATTGAAATCAAATGGGCATATTGGATTTATTTTTTATTTAATGTTATTTCTTTCAAAGGCCATGTTTGCATTAGCTTTTTCTAAAATCACTTTTGGAGAACTATCTCTTTGAAGTTAAGTTCAAATCATGTCTCCCCGTACCAAAATTTTCGTACCAGAAGTAATTGTGGCAAAACCCAAAAGAATAGGTTTTGAAAGGTGATAGTATCTCCCTTCCATATTTCGATTGCCACTTTTACCACTCTTCTTATCATATGCATTCAATCCTCTTACATTCCTAGAAATGATCCTCATTTCAATTGTTCAACAGGAATAGACTCTGTTCCAAACCTTACTTTTTGTTCCAGTTATGCTGTCTTCTCCCTTTCATAATTGATGGAACATTGGAGATTTCTCAATTCCTTTCCAGTTCTGCTACCAGGGCTGGAGACACTTTTCTTTACATTAGGAGAGGCCTTTTGTCTCCTGGTATTTTCGATGGCCACAGACAAAGACAGCCTCCTTTTCAAATCGATCATAGAGATTCTCTCTATCGCTGGTTGAACACTTGTACCGGCTTTTGAGTTGAAATGTTGAGTCATAATTCTAGAGAAGAGCATAAACTACAAATTCAATATACATTACTGTATAAAGGGTATATAGTATTTTATGATTGGATACTTTCAGTTCAATTCACATGTCAGATAAGTAACGGGTCGTCGAGGAATTCATTAAAGATATTTTAGTGTATACTCATTAAACCAGAAATCGTATTGTGCATCGTAAGGCGTAGGGAGGGCTCGGCATTCCACCTGAAAGATTATTAAACATTTTCTCTGGAGGGAAATAAGAAGCAACTGAAAAAGATGGAGAATAGAAGAGTTTAAAAGTCAAAAAACTTTTGCATTTGCAGGGTAATTATATTGAATTTCTAATGGTAGAGTAAAAATTCCATGCATCCGTCCTTTAGAATTCAGGGAAAAAGGCAACTAGCATCTGATACAACCAAAAGATATTAAACAGTAAGCAACTTTGCTAGTTCCCTCGTTGAATTTTTTAATTTTCCATGTGTTCTTGGGTCAGTATGCACTTAAATTGCTGTATTGTTATGAGTTTTATGAGGTTCTGCAAGTTCTAATGTCATCTTTCCATTTGTGAAATGATTGTTAATAGGACTTACATTTAGGCCTTAGTTTTCGCATAACTTTATCCAAACCCCATAAATCGTGTGCAGGGGCTGTCTGCTGGGTTGCTTAGGCAAGCAACATATACAACAGCCCGGCTTGGATCTTTCAGGTGAGTCTTTCTGCACATTAAGTAACAATGTCTCAGAATGTTAGGACTTACGATTCTGTGCATGCTTTAGTTACTGTACCTAAAATAAAATGCCTTTGGGCATTCTGTAGGATATTTATATTCGTTATCACAATGATAGTGAAAACAAAATATATGTTGGTTTTGTGGGAGGCACTTTTATTTCATCGCAGTATTTTACAAAGAAAAATTATCTGATGAATTTATATCACCCTGTCTCTCTCTCTCTCAAATCTCAATCTCTGTCTGTCTGTTCTCACAGTTGTTGATGATATTTTATAAGAATTTGAACCTTAGGACTTTAAATAGAGTTTTTTTGGGCTCTTCCAAGAGAGTTTACCTATATGGCTATATCTGTTAGAATAGAAATTTTGTATTTTATGTTTTCTCAATGCTGAACTCTTCTCCTTGATTTTTTTATTTTTTTTGTGTGTGCGTTATTTACTTATTTGGGGAGGTGGAAGAGTGAAATCGGAGGTTGACTTCCAAAAACAATGGTCCCATTTAGAAGGAAAAAAAAGAAGAAGAAAGAAAGGGCATTTAGGACTTTTGAACCAGTGGGAGATGTTATGATAGCCACATTGTTTGTTTGGCATCTTTATGATGCTTTTGTATAGATCAATTTATTATGGTTTTATTATCTGTTTTTTTTTGTTGCTGTTGGTTTTCTTTTGTTCTTTCTTTGATCTGCTTTGTTGGCATTTGGTGTCTTATCATTATGAATTTAATATTAGTTTTCTACTATTAATGATCTTCTTCTTTTGAAAATAAACTTGAAGATTTTTTTTTAGGGTTAAACTTGAAGATTCTATTTACTCCTCCCTTAAAATGATTAATTGGAATCTATAAGATTTTTTATTTATTTTGTGATTTGTGATTTAAAAAAAGAAGTTAATTCTGTCATCCTAATGTTTACTTGCAAATAAAGGTTTCAGAGAACTTTGAAGTAAGTCATATAGTTGGTTACAACTGTTAGGGAGCCTTGGAGACAGTATTCATTCTGCGATTGTGAGTGTCTAGCTCGTTCATATGGTCTAATGAGGGCCTGAATGCCTAATTTTCTTTTTCCTAGTCTTTTAAAAAGGTGCGCTTTTAGAAAATAAAAGATTTTATTGCAAAACATCAAGGTGTCTTAGATGTTCATTTCCTTCATCCAATGGGCATTTCCAAAATTAACAAAAATACACTATTAATGTTTGGGCCCCATGTTCACTATTCTTTCATCAAGATTTCTAAGTTTCAGTCACTCTTACAACTTTTCCTAATTCTGTGGAAATGTTCCTAGCTCGTGGGCAGAGTCGAGATTGAAATTGATATTGTAAATCTGGTAAGTTATTAAGTTGCTTTGAGTTCTTGGATGGTGCATAAGTATTTAGTTGGAAATTTGCAAACGTTTTGATCCTTTAAAAGCTTTTTTTTTGGATGGGGATATGATTAGGGACTGCAACCCTATTCTTTCCCCCTTCGTAATTAATGATAGCTTTTTTCTCTAGATGCTAGACGTTTAACATCAAGTTAGGAAATGCCATAAAGTTTTTGTGGTTAAGTCATGACGATGATGCAGCTCTATGGCCCTTTGCCTCATCAAAATATGTGTTTTGTATGTGCATATGCACTTTTATATATATATACTCCGTATATATTTACCTGCATGACTGAACAACCACTGCCCATTATAATTTTCTTTGATTTTACGTATCCCTTGACATTAATGGTGAATCCAAGCAACTTGATTAAATAAGTAATTTATGAAGCTTCTTTTTGGTAAGCTAATTTCATTTAATTTTTTAATCAGCATTCTGTGAGTAAAAGTGTAAAACATACTGCATTGTTTTTTGCAGTCTTTAAAGGGAGTTATCTTTGAATAATGTCTTTTTTATATTTAGGATTTTGACAAACAAAGCTATTGCTGCAAATGATGGGAAGCCATTACCTCTTTATCAGAAAGCTCTTTGTGGTCTAACTGCTGGAGCTATTGGAGCCACTGTTGGCAGTCCAGCAGATTTAGCACTGATTCGTATGCAGGCTGATGCCACTTTATCTCCTGCTCAGCGCCGGAATTACAAAAATGCATTCCATGCACTCTACCGTATTGTTCAAGATGAAGGAGTTTTAGCACTTTGGAAAGGTGCAGGTCCTACTGTAGTGCGAGCGATGGCAGCAAACATGGGAATGCTTGCTTCTTATGATCAAAGCGTCGAGTTTTTCAGGGATTCCCTTGGTTTGAGTGAAGCTAGTACTGTAGTGGGTAAGATAATTCCTCTCAATGCCTTTTTTTTTTCCTTTTAATTTCCTTAAACACCTGAACAATCCAGTGGCAGCAGTGGTGGAAGAGGTGGGGTCCTGCAACCTTGAAAACTAATACAGTTTATGGGCTGGCATCGGTTTGAATTAGGATGCAAGACCTTCAAATTTTTTATTACAAGGTCTTGGTTACCTAGAATGACAAAAATGGAATTTGGAA
This sequence comes from Hamamelis virginiana, assembly GCA_017140935.1. Taxonomy (NCBI): domain Eukaryota; kingdom Viridiplantae; phylum Streptophyta; class Magnoliopsida; order Saxifragales; family Hamamelidaceae; genus Hamamelis; species Hamamelis virginiana. Next base: position 531,226 of record JAESVK010000172.1, on the reverse strand, counting down.
GATCAGTGACTCTGTGGGCAGTTCTCAAAGTGAACACCAAAGCCTCTGGTTGCACTAAATATAAATGTGGACTGTGGGGGATCTTTTAACCTCTTTTTTTTTTTTTTGTTTACTATTGCTCATGCTTGAAAGTGGTTTTGAGCATTAACAGATGTGAAATTCATTCAACAACTCAACAAAGTTTTATATCCAACTATTTCTTTTCTAGGGCTGCAAACGAGCCGAGCCGAGCCGAGCTTTGAGTTGCTCAGGCTTGGCTTGGTCAAAGGCTTGATTATTTAAGTTCGAGCCGAGCTCGAGCCTAAGTTAAATGAGCTGAGCTTTAGTATGTTTGAGCTTGGCTTGTTTATTATCAAGCTTGTTCGCTAGCTATTCACGAATGGCTTGATTAATTTGCAACCTTAAATTACAACGAGGGAAAGTTAAAAATTAATGTAGAAAGCTTAAAAAATGATTTCTATATACTTGATTTATATTGGAAATAAAAAATTCAAGCCAAAAAAATAAAGTCATGAATATGTTGAGCTTACTCAAGCCTAAATTATAATTTTTTTATGAGTCTAAACACAAGTTTTTAATGAGCTTATTCACGAGCCTACTAACAAGCTTGTTCACGAACACAAACGAGCTTAGCTTAGGTGTGCTTGAGCTTGGCTTGTTTATTAAACGAGCATAAATTTTTGGCTTGAGCTTGGCTTGTTTACTAAATAAATGAACTCGAGCCGATAAGCCTTATCGAATGGCTTGGCTCATTTGCAGCCCTACTTGGGTTGGGTCAGCTAAGTTTTATGAAATAAATTTTATTGGCTTTGTTTCTGCTTTAAATGGTTTTTGATCTTATGTGTTGTTGGTTCAATATTAAGTTAATGTCTCTTTTACAGGAGCGAGTGCTGTTTCAGGATTCTTTGCTGCAGCATGTAGTTTACCCTTTGATTATGTTAAAACTCAAATACAGAAAATGCAACCTGATGCCACGGGGAAATACCCATATACCGGCTCTTTGGACTGTGCCTTGAAAACGTTGAAATCAGGAGGACCTCTTAAATTCTATACAGGATTCCCTGTATATTGTGTCAGAATTGCCCCGCACGTCATGGTACTCTCTCTCTCTCTTCATTCTGTTCCTCAAACTTCAAAATTATCAAGTGTTCATGGTGCTGAGTAATTCTCATCAATAACTTGACCCAACACCTTTTTGAATTAGTAATAATTTTTCTTTTGAATGCAGATGACATGGATATTCCTGAACCAAATCCAGAATATAGAGGAATCCGTTGGGTTATAGACTTCAGGATATAGCAGTTTTCCATCATCATCGAATCTTAGCTGCAGTAATAAGAAACTGGTTTTGGATAGTTGAGGCTGGTTTTGGGTATTTTGACAGCTTCAAACATTTATTTTCTAGGTTTTTTGTTTTTGGTTTTTTTTAGCAAGTTGTTTGATAAATTTATCGATCTTGTTTAGAAATCAAACATCGTTGAGTTATCTCGTAGCCGGACTAGTCAGCCGTGGAACATGGTTTGAAAATGATCTGAGAGAATTGTCACTCCATTTGAAATAGTTAAAGACATTTGTTGTAGCAAAACATTGTCTACAGTTTATACATTTTCGCGAAACATTGTCAGTTTTCAGACCTACATTTGAGTTTGGGTTTACCAGGTTGTCAGGTTAATTCAGGAATTTTTGGCAATAGTAGCCACTCAATGCCATTAATAAGGGCTAATATTTTCCCGGGCGTTAAAAGACATTTGTTGTAGGCACTCAATGCCATTAATCAGACATCTCAAGTTTGAAAAAAGTCAAACTCTTTTCGCCAGTGACCTGTCAGAGCTAATATTATCTTGAATGTTATATGATTTCATTCGTATTGGAAGCGAGAATTAGTTTAATATTGGCAGCTTCAACACCTCATTACTTGGCAAAAATTAAAAATAAAAATTCCACTCAATGCCATTAATGAGGCTAATATTATCCCGGGTGTTAAAAGACATTTGTTGTAGCCACTCAGTGCCATTAATCAGACATTTTAAGTTCGAAATAAGCCAAACTCTCTTGGCTAGCTATCCAGATGTCATACGATCTCCTTCGTGTTTGAGGAATAGTTTGATTTTGACAGATTGAACACCTCATTACTTGGCAAAAAAAAATTGAAAATAAAAATTCTGATATCAATAAGTTCAACCACCCCCAAAGTTCATATCGAGTTGGGCTTAGGGGGTTCTTTCTGTCTAACACAAGTTGGGCTCCAAGCAAACCACTTAGGAAAAAAAAAACAAAAAAGCATTCTACTGAGCATACAAAAATACTTTTTGTATTTCTAAAAGTCACCACATCTTTTAAAAATTAAATATCTATCTTTTACATGCATGCAAATATCCATATGAAAATTAATTGATGTGGATTTAGTGATGTCGATGACTATGACCACTTGGAATTTACTCATATGATGGGGTTGGGTTTCGGGATAGATAGTCTCGATTTTGAGACTATTCAATTAGTATTGTTATATATAAATATCATGTCTTAATAGTTAATGCGTCTCGTTCCCCTTATACTTTATTTTGACATCAATATTTACATTTCATTTTCAAAATATCACGGTAGGTTGAATACTTTGAGAAACTGACCGTTAGATTAGATAATTAAATTATGTTTGTCGTGTACAAAAAAATTAGAGTGATCCAACGATTAATTTTTGAAAAATATCATTGTGAAGACAGACATCACAGATTTTTATAGTGATATTTCTTAAAATCTAATTGTTAGATCACTGTGATTTTTGGTATACATAACATGCATAAGGAAGATATTAAATCTAACCGTCAGTCAGTCAAAATATTTATCATAGAGAATATTTTAAAAATGAGGTGTAAACATAGGTGTCAAAAATAGGGTGTAAGAAAAAGTTACCAAACTTAAAACTTATTAGTTTGTGCAAGATGCACTGATTTTTCCTATTGCAACTCGGAACGGCACCGTTTTTGAGCATCTTTCTTTCTAGCTAAAATACATCCAATAATCCAATAAATAATGGCGGAGATAGGAGTGGGAGAGAGACGATGGCAGCAATGGGAACTGTGAAAGCGGTGGCTCTCATCACCGGAGACAACAACGTCAGAGGCTCTCTTCAGTTCCTCCAAGACCCCAACGGTCTCTATCTCTCTCTAAAACTGTCTTGCTTGTATATACTGTCTTGCTTGTTTTGTTATGTTTTTCCATATAATTCTTGATCGTGTGTGTGCAGGGGCTACACATGTGAAAGGAAGGATAGCAGGCCTGGCACCTGGTCTTCATGGGTTTCATATTCACGCCCTCGGTGACACCACCAACGGCTGCAATTCCACTGGTTCTCTCTCTCTCTCTCTCTCTCTCTCTCTCTCTCGTGTGGGGGTGTGCGTATTCGAGCTTGAATTCTTTTTCTTAATGCAATTTCTGATGAATGTTATGGTTCTGTATATGATTTTTTTTAGTGGGTTTTTGTTTAATGTTATTATTTTGTCTTAATGAAGGACCTCATTTTAATCCATTGAAGAAGAATCATGGAGCTCCTACCGATAAAGTGCGTCATGCTGGTGATTTGGGGAACATTCTTGCAGGCCCAGACGGTATGTATATATGTATGTAATATGATAATTTGGAGGGTACAATATGGTTCCTATGATATAGTTCGATTTCCATGTTGCAGGGGTTGCTGAGGTTTCTATTAAAGATATGCAGGTATTGAGATGAAACTGTTCCATTTTGTTTTTCATATCATTTGGAGGCACAAAACCGTTAATCTGCATGATGATGGGAAATGTAAATGATGTCATTTCTTGAAATCTAAACATTGTCCTATACATATTAGGAAATAGATTCAATTTCAATTGCTGTGGAAAATTAAATAAAATCATTTTGAATTCTGTTTAGAACACGGTGGAATGAGATAATTTCTATGCTACCCAAATGCCTTCCAAGTTGTTCTTCAGTTCCTTTGTATTGTCAATTGTTTTAATCTTGAAGTCTATAATGCTCAAAATTTTCCTCTCTTGTTAAATTTGCAGATTCCACTTAGTGGGCAGCATTCCATACTGGGGAGGGCAGTTGTTGTGCATGCTGATCCCGATGATCTTGGCAGAGGTATGATTTGTTAAATTTGGTTACTAATAATTGTTTGTTTGTACTGTTGGAACATAGTTTCTTGGTAAGAGTTGTGCATATTAGCTCTATTTCTCTTTGTACTAAATTTTTATCAAGAGTATGTAGCCTTGAGAGATTAATTATTTGTGTAAGGGGATGTAATCTTGGCTATGTGTGCTTTTGTATTGAATCACCCCAAGATATGACACCAAATTTTCCAGGAAAATATGAGGCTTTGACGGAGTAATCGCAATATCACACACACGCACATGTGCATTACTAGGACACCTCTTGAACAAACCTGATTTCTAGATTTCCAAAGGATAAGTTTCCTCATCCCATATTCATTTCTACACCCATTATGACTTCATGCTTCTTAAGACTATCCTTTTTTTGGAGCCATGTCTTCTGTTTTAATGCTACGACTTAAACCTTTTCCTACTTCTCACCTTAAAATGTCAATTTAGTAGACTATGAGTAGCCTTTATATGTTCTCAGTGAAGAGATTATGGGCAAGGACAGAAAGTTTTATTTGGCATTTCTAATTGGTTCTGGCTTGTGTTGGGGAATCGCAACTCAACACAAGATCAAGTAAGGTCAAGTACTGAAGTTTGACTTCAGGTGATATCTAGATACCAGGATGTCTTTCACAAATATGTGTGTGTGTGTGTGTGTTTTACATATATATGAACTGATACCAGGATGTCTTTCACATACGTGTGTGTGTGTGTGTGTGTGTGTGTTTTATATATATATGAACTGATATTTTGCTGATATTTTGTGTTCTGTTTAGTATTAGTAGTTTTTGGATAATACAGTACCTCTAACCTGTTTCTATGCACTGATAAAGAATGCATAGTATCACCAATCCAAGCACAATCTACCTCAACCTAAGCTTAGGTTCAGAAAGAACACCATGGTGTGACCTAAGTTTTTAATTGGTCAGATTAAATCAATTTGATTGTGTGCGGACATGTACGTTCCACCCAAAGATTTTTTATGAATCTACCGTAGAAGATTGTTTATGGAGGTTTAGCTTTAGTTAAGAAAGTTTGTAGCCTTCAGTTGTTCGCTCAAAGTTCAAATGAGTGGATTGTAATATTAACAGTTACCCTTACCATTTAAGTATGCACAAAGGATTGGGATTGTAGTGGAGGTCTAGATATGTAAATACTTGTTTTGTGGCGAGAAGTGGATAAAATGCTAGACTATCATATTGATAGTGTGGTCAAGGACCTCAAAAAGATAGAATGTGTCTTCTTTATACTATTTCTGGGAATAGAGAGTCTTTGGTGGGTGATTATTTGTAGATAAACTTTGGAATCATTCTTTTGATTTCTGTTTTTCAGAAAAGTTTATGCAAGTGGAATTTTGGATGCTGTAGAACTTGTGGAGATTCTTTATAGTTTCAATATGTTTAGTCAGGAGGACATAAGACTGTGGACACCAAATGCTATGCCTATGTTTTCTATGAATTGGTTTTTCTGTGAATGGATTCCATCAGGTGAAGGTGATTTTCCAGTCAAGCAAGAATAATTGGAAAACTTCCATCTACTACAAAAGTACCTTTTTTTTTTCTTTTTTTCTTTTCTTTTTTTTTTTTAATGCGGTTAGCCTTTCAGGATGGAATTCTTAAATCTTTATTGTCTAAGTTCAGAGAGGCTGGTGATTCTAAACCTTTGTATCATTTTCCTTTCTTCTGAGAAGACCACTGATCAATTGTATACCCATTATATTGTTGCTTGGGGGATTTGGTCTATTATCTGTTCTTGGTTTGGGGTTGCACGGGTATGCCTGTCTCTGCTTAAAGAGCTTCCATTTTTTTAACAATAAAAGGTAAATATATTTCATTCACAAAAAAGGGCTACAGGATGTGTACAAAAAGAAAAATCACAACATACAAGTATTCAAAGGGGAAGATGCTGTAGAGCTCTCACTTCTCGCTGCTGTTTGAGCTCTTTGGAAAGGGGAAAAAAAATGCTAGAAATCTAAGTGGGGAGGGTGTGGATTAGCATAGGATTGAAGAGAAAAAATTTCTTCCTTTTGTTTAGGATTCTTCACTCAACTTTTCCAAGGGGTCAATCAAAAGGAAGCCATATAGTGAATGAATGATTTATCGGTACCTAGATTATTTTTCAGTCACTTTCGTACCCTTCCTAGTTGTTTAAAGTAAGGAGTGCCTTGCCCCTAACATTACCATTTATCCAAAAAAAGGGTATCATAAGGAAAGAACCCTAATAATTAAACCACATTCAATGGGCCCCACTTTGTAATTTTGCCAGTCATATTGTCTCATATCATGGACAGAATGCAGCTAAAAGTCGAATGGACTTAAAGCCATCCATAATGAAAATGAATACTGTGCATTAGAAATCTGAGTTCAAGAAAATAATAAGATTAAAAAGTTTCCCTCCTTAGTGAGTTTTGTAACTAATGCTGACAGAAGTCAGCAGGTTGAAGCATTATCTAGAGAATTTCCTCGTATCATTCACGAATCCACCTGAAATGAAGAGAAGACTTTACTTTGAAGTTGAGAATTGCTATACTATAAACTATAATCCGTTGCTCGTCTGCTCACATACTCAGCTCTCTTCATTGGTTCCAAACTATCTTTTCTAGTTTCATGCACGTTGGTGCTTCAGGCATGTCCAGTATAATGATTCTGTCTTTAATCTTGCACTTGAAATCTCAGTATTTTTTACCTTTATCACATTACTTTCCTCTTCGGTTTTGGCTAATCATAAAGACACAATGCAACAGGTGGACACGAACTTAGCATGACAACGGGAAATGCAGGTGCAAGAGTTGGATGTGGTATCATTGGGCTCCAATCATCTGTTTAGCATTTTGATTGCCTGCATTTTAGACATAATGTCCACAATGTACAACTGTAATTATTTCCATAATAATTTCTCCATCTATCAAAAATCAAAGATTCAAAGTACTAATAAAAATTGCTGACCTTTGAGATTATAAAGCTTGGAATATGCATATGATTATGCAATGAGACTGGGATTCAGTTTCAAACCACTGGGGTTCACAGGCTTTGACATTGAAAATTTATAGTTCCTTAGTCTCTGGAGAACCTCCAGAATTGTTATCATCCAGCATCATCTGACAATTTGTATCTCGTTATCACAGTGGGTATGAAAGAGACCAATGTGGCTTGATCTCAACTGGTCTGACCTCGTTGCGAATTCATGGGAAGTTGTTATTGGGAGATGGGCAGGGATAGTTTTAACAACTTTCCAGTATTCGATGTTTGAACTCGTCTTCATGGTTCTGACTTCTGAGTGGGAGAGCGAGCATTTTGGATAATTTTGTACTTCTGTAAGTTTATTCCCCACCATTTGTATTTTGTAGAAGGGAGATGACTAGAGAAGTGCATCTTGGGTCCCAGCCCTTTAGGAGAATTCTAGTCATCCCTGCCTTATGTTCACTGTCTTTGTTATAATGTTATTACACATGAATCGACACACAATATATTTTTCTTTAGCTGCTTACTTTATGTTGGTTCTCTCTCTCTCTACATAAATTTAGGTCTTTCTTTCCCCAAATTATGCAAGAATATCTCTTTAAATCTAGAAAAAGATATTGTCTTTGCTTTTTGTTACTCGCTTCACTCACAATTCATTCCTGGGGTTTACTGCCAGAGCGTCTCCATAACGTTCAAAATATAAACCCATGAAATAGGGCATTTCTAAATTCAATCAAATTCACAAAAAGGAACCTTGAACTTCAATTCGTATTTGGGTAGCTGGGACTATAGTGGATCTAGGTTTTTCTTTGGCCTCATGAGGAGTGGCACAGTACGCCAATATATAAAGATGGTATTGCTCTCAAGACTCAAAATTTGTGCATTTGCGCATTTGTGCTCGACTGTTCATTTACCAGAGGTGAATACCACATGATGGCACGTCCTCCTAAATCTAACTAAGAAAACAATCTAATCATATTAGAAATGATCCCTACAAATCTGACAGTAACTTAACATTGGTCCATTTTGGCAAAGGCTTTCATCTTCTATAAATCAAGTCCTCAATTGGGCTATCAAGAAAATCTAGAGATGTAACAAGAAATACATTAATTAAACCAAAAGTAATCTAGATAAGATGGTAATGTATTATAGTTCAACATGAAGGATTGTAAACTGATTCACAACCCACAAGGTTGTCAAGTTGTAATACAGGATTAACTGCTCAGGATAATTAGATGAACTCCATATGCAGCAGAAAGGCTCGACAAAAGAAGAAATCTCTGAACTTTCTATTTCCCATGTGGCAGCACAATGAGAATGCAGCATATTTCTACCCTCTCAACCATGTGTTTCTATATGATGAGTTGTCACGTAGAGAAGCATCATGGGGCTTGTATTCCATTACATAGCTATGGGGAAGCTTTAAGTGCCGCTTAATTGCATCCCTCAGAGACATTACAGCCTGGCATAAAGGAAAGCGAGGTCACAAAGCAAAGTCAAGATATCACTCTCTTTTAGGGGCAAAGAACGAGATAATGCTATAGCTAAAATAATTGGTAAGTACAAACCTGATGATCAGATGCATTGCGATTCCAAACGCTCAGTATATCTTCATTGAAACGAATGCTTAGTACTGCACCGCATATGTTATCACCGTATTCAAGTTGGTCACCCACCAAGGCAAGAACCTGCATGCACGTGCAAGAGGAAATAGTTGACACCAATTTCAATGACTTCTGAGACAAAGGAGAATCCATTTTTACTACAAGACAAATTTGGGTTTTAAAATCTGGATGACTGATGTTTAGTTTAGTCCAAGACTGTAATAGACTAATAATGCTAATAAGATCATCTCTTGTACCGACTACTGAAGAGGAGGGAGGAAAGCCAAAAAAAAAAAAAACGGGAAGAAAAGCGTGC
>JAESVK010000172.1:448186-518064 GCA_017140935.1 Hamamelis virginiana | reverse complement strand
GGGAGAGAGGACGTAACATGTCAACATAAGGTATGACACAAAGCGTGAGGTGTGTGCATGTTCCATACGTAAGAATTAACCTATTTACACCTTTAAGGTGTACCAGAAGGCATTTTTTTCCCTCTTTGACTTCCCCTTGAGAAATCTCAAGGTGTAAGCCTTGGGCTTTGGCTTTTAAGTATATACTTCATATCCCAACACAAAAAGAAAAGAAAAAAACAAAAAACAAAAATCTCCACGTGCATGCATTTATCTGTTCTCCCAGATAGAGTCAAATAATTAATATGTAAATATGAGCTAGGGGAATTGTTCCTCCAAGTATTTTCAAATGGTTCATGCCTCAAGATGTGAACCCCACACACATTCTAAAATTTCACTTAATATTCCTTCTCTTTCTTGGGTATAAACTCACCCGCTGCAGTATGTGCCTCTTTCCTCTAAGTTTGTACCTTGAGGCATTTCCATCTTGGTCTTCACCTCATGGTGCAAGCCTCACATGTTTTGCAAATTTGAACTACTGTTGCAAATTTGAACTACTGTCTTTTCCATCCCTCTGTCCTTTCCAAAAGACAAACGTCATTACGGGAATCATAAAGATGCAAGAAACGGGAAAATAAATGCTTATTATGTAAAAGCTACAAATGACTACCTCCACTCACCCTCCTCACGTCTCATACACAGGAAGGTTGTTGGTGTATGTCTAAAAAGATTGTAACTATGTTTGAACCTAGTGGAGCAGTATACAGTCACGTGCCAAAGTTGCAACTCCCTGCTAGAAACACCAACCTAGAAGTTTTTTTTCTTTGGAATGTAATGATGCTTGATATCTCAAACACACAACATTTAATTTCCCATTCATCCAGTGTTCTAGAAAGGGTTTTATATATATATATATATATATATATATATATAAGCAACAAATTTATGGAAAAAAAAAAAAAGCAGTGTTCTAGGAGGAAGGTATCATTCACGTCTTCATCCAAATCAAATCAACGTGCAAAGAATAAATTTGAAAACCCGTCAAAAAAAGGACAGTGAAAAAGAAAACCGATGGCTTTATGACTTGTATACCTCGTGTGCACAGGGGTGTCTAGCCCTACATGTTTTTAATAATATTTCATACTTTTAATTGATAATTAAAAAAGAAAACAGAAAAAGAAAAGCAGCGACTCTCGAACATTTCCATGACTTGACAAGTAATTCTCTAACTAGACTCAAATACAAAGGTCATTCCGTAATAGAGAGATAAGAGTGACAGAAATAAGAGTAAAACCGATTCAATTCATAAACAACCTTCAAATGACGGGTGGGCACATTATTCATGGCAAGTTAACTGGTGTCACGGAAAAATAATTGTTAAATAACAATCTACACTCGCATGAGTTCAAAAGAAACAACTTAAACTATTAGATGAAACTGTTAACAGTTCCCATAATCTGCTCTCAGAAACCCACTATTGAATATTCTCGATTCATAAGTTTTTCATTATTAACGTAAGTTGTTACTTGCACCCTAAGAAGCATGGACACTTCTCTAGAGTTGCTGTGGTGGTGTCAAATACATGTAGGAAACAACACTCTTCCAACACACCTCTGACACAACACCTGTTAAAGCAACGCAATTTTTTGCTCTTAAAGCAAGAAAATACTTCAAAATGGTTACCCAAACGATTTATAAAATTCATTTCACAATCAGCGAAATTCAAAGCATTTCTAATAATAATAATATCACGAATTAGTTGAAATCAAACTCAACAAACCTACCCCGGTCTAAAATTAAAAATAAAAAATAAAAATCTTCGAACCCTTCCTTCGTCAAAGACAAAAGAGACTACACAGAAAACAAATCAAAGAATAAAAAAATGGAGCAATAATCCATACAATCAACTATCGTACATATATCTATACATACATACATAGAGAGAGAGTACCTTCAAGGGATGGAGACCAGCTTTGAGGTCGCGAGCCTGGCGTTCACGATCTTCGGCTTCTTTATCAGAAATGGTTAATGATGAATCGACGACCGCCTGTATAGTTGAACCCTTGTTGTTCTCTCCTTCCTTTTTCTCTGTTGTCTCCATTGATCAGCTTCTCTCCACCAAACCCTAGCGCTTTCTCTCTCTTATGTTCTCCCCCAAAAGGACGAAACCCTGAAAAATGAAGAAGCCTGAAATCAAAAGTGTTCAGAGGAATTAGACCTTCTGCTATCTCTCTTCTTCAAACTGAACGAGGTTCTCGGGTGAGCCGTGTGTGTATTACGCACCGTTTTGATTTGTCCTCTTTTTTTTTTTTAAGGTTATTTTTAAAATATATATTTGATTTGTCCTTTTTATTTTCTTAGTATTTCAGTGCAGCAGATTTTTATTTTTATTTTTATTTTTATTCCGATAAAGATATCCTAAGGCGAAGATATTTAGATCTAAATTAATATATATATTTAAAAAAAAAAAAATACCGCAGAACTAATAACTCATTAATATGCAGTATAAAAGTTAACAAATTTAAAAATATAGTTCGGCTCTGACTTTTAAAAATCGGATGAGAGAAATAAGGGTGAATAATATATTACTGCTTGTAGATAAATGAGCCAAGCAGCTCACAAAAGCGTTTGATAAAGGTTCGGCTCGAGTTCGTTTATTCAAATATATCAAAGTTCGACTCGTTTAACTTAGATTCGAGTTCAGCTCGGACTTAAATAATCAAGCTTTTGACCAAGCCAAGCTCTAGAAATTCAAAGCTCAGCTTGGCTCAGCTCATTTGCAATCCTAACTGCGGGTGACATCACACCATCACATTCATAATAATAAAAGGGCCTGAATGCTCGAAGCCATCTCTAAGGTACTAGTACCTCTATCCTAGTATTTGTAGCAATCTTTAAGATTGTTTGGTTTAATTAACAAAATCATTATACTTTTAGTTATTTGGTTTGGAGTTGAGAGTTGGGTGTTAGGAGTTGGGAGTTGGCATTGACATAATGCTGCTTTGAATTATTGAACATTTTTTTATTTGTGTGTGTTTTTTTTTTTTTCCAATTAGGTATTCTAACTTTCGGTCAAACTAACTTTTACAAATATAAGTAAAATTACTGCCATGCATCAATTAACATTCGAAGAAAATAAAATGGTGATTGTCTTGGTGAGAACTGAGAAGAGTCAAACTCGAAACCTTTCACTTTTAAAAATATAAAAACAAAAAACAAATTGTTATATCATATAGAAATTATATATTGGCTATTTAATGTGCATTGCAGTGACCAATATTTCTAGTTGGGATATGTCAAATTGCCAAGTTAATCAAATTATACTAACTCCTTGAAAAACATATAAATCGGCTAGATAGTAAATCTTTTTATTTTGATAAAACTGACAATCTTGCATAAAATGAGAGACGAACACAAATCGAGCAAAAAATAAAACAATTATAGAGGCTGAAAAGTTTTATTTTAGGTGGTAAAACCATAGAGGTGATGTGGTAGTGATAAATTAATAGTTTTGTCAAAAACAAACTACTGAGTGGCAAAGTTTTTTAAATGGTTTGTTAGGTCAGTAGCATGTATTCTCTTTTTCCGAGCAGAAGAACTCGGGTTTGAACAAGTAAAAATATATCAATACCCGTCTGTTTATTTATTTAAGGCAGTTTTCATACTTGTGTCACTCAACCGTTTGATTTTTTTGACGAAAAATAATATTAAACTTGACATCTTTACAGGCAATATTTATCATAAACTAATAATGTAACTATAAGCATATTGGTGAAGTTTCATATTAAACTTAACATTTTTCTCTATATATTTTATTTATTGTAAATTATTGATTGTATGAAAAAAATAATTCATAGAAATTAAAATATACGAAGAAATTTCATTAATATATAATTAGATACAATGTTCATACATTCACGATTAATAATAATGATTTGAACTGTAAATGAATTTTCAACCATTTTTATGTATATATATATAATATATATATTAACTGATGATTCCATTAATAAGTGTAAAATGTTACGCATTAATCACATTCGTTCTTGATGGACACGCGTTAATGCTTATATACGTAGAATGTTAGCATACGTACGGCTGTGATAGATGCTGACTGTGAATTGGAATGTATGTATACGCGTGTATATGCGCGTGTATATGTAGCATGTAGCTACTAGGAAGGCAGGAATGGGAGATGTATAAATGCCTGAGCTGGAAAAGTTGAGCTTAGGACCTCTTGGTTGAGTGAACGATCGAGCGAATCAGCGATCGATAAAGATACCGACTCCGCGGAGAGAGAGAGAGAGAGAGAGGAGGAGATATACAACGGGAAAAAAAAAATAGAAAATTATATACAAGACGTTGTGTTTTCTCCTTATCTTCCTCCTCTGTTTGATTCTCTGCACCCTTTAATGGCGGCATCTATGACATCTCTTATCTTCCTCTGCATCTTTGCCTTTTCTTCACTTCGATTGGTCTCATCTTCCTCTATATGTCCTCACCAGTCTACTTTGTTTCTCAATACTTTACAATCTCAATGCCCTCTCTCGTTTTCCCCACATCTCCCTCTCGAGGTACGATTTCTCACCTCTTTATTTCATACATTTGATGTATGCGTTTTTAGTATTGATTATTTTTTCGATCATTTTTAATATAATTCATGCTTGGTTGTGGAATACGGTGTTTTGATTTTTTATTTGCCTTATTGATTTGTTGATTTGAGGGGTTTTTTGAAGTTTGATGTTTGTTTTGGCTTATTTTTGTCATTGGGATTCTCCGTTTATGAATTTGGTTTGTGGGTTTCTTGCTGAAAGTTTGGTGTGATAAGGGTTTGTGGTATCCAAAATTGAGAATCAGAATAAAGGGTATTTGTTGACTGAATGCTTAATCATCTATTTGTTTGGGTGTAATGAAATTCGCTCAAAAAAATAAAATAAAATAAAATAAAACAAAGGAAAAAAATAATAATCAAATTGGCCATATTTGGACGTTGAATATTGATTATTGAGAAAGATGTGAGGGATTAGGTATTGGGTGGTTGCTCAATGCTTGGTCATAGACTTCTGTATCCATTTGAACGTTTCTTATTAGGAAAAACAAGGGTTAAAATTGAAGACTTTGAATAGTCTTTGTTATGGAAGATTTGAATTTAAGTCCTGTGGTTTTTTATTTTTTATACTTAGCATATGTGGACCTGAGGGCACCTTGGAAGTTGGAACTTGAGTGTGGCATATGGTTTCTACAAAGTGCTAGATGGAGCACAAATTATCCCTTTTTGGGCGAGTATTTGGTGGTGTGTTCAGTATCAATATTTGGGGTTAGCCATTGAAGTGCAGAGTAGATAAGCTATTTTCTAACTGTTATTTAATCTTAGCTGCTTGCCTTGAAGTTTGCATTGGGTAAGTTAGGTGCCTTGAAATTACTTAGGAAGCACATATACTTTTAAAGGAGAGTCTTGTTCATGTTGGGCACATGTTGGACATCGACGTTCATTGGACATGTATTCGACGCTCCTTGACTGTCTTTGTTAACTGAGAATATTATTTACAACTTGTCTCCCTTTGTTAGAGCGAGACTAAGTAGAGTTGGTTTATTAGACATGATCTCGTAGAGGCTTGTAACCAACTGTTAGATTTAATATCATTAGGAATATTGACTCGCTGAATATAAGAAACAACACAATGAAAAGAAGCACTTCAGAATCCCTGTGTCCTTATCGTTACTTTTTCAATGCTAGTCATGAACACTATGAGGACATTCATTGGACACATGTGGAACACAGTTTTTCTTTTATTATAGAAATAACTTTAATGATGCTGTGTGTGTGCATCTTAGCCATGCCCGTTCCTTTTTTTAAAAACAAATTTTCATGTTAACGGGACTGTGTCTTGTGGTATCCCTGGTCATGCAATATAGAAAATATATTCTGCAGAAGACACACGGTTGTTGGACTTGGATCCGCTGCTGATCTGACATAGATCAGCACCTACTGATCATCTGCTCAGACTGCTCCATATAATGGTTTGAGGGGATCCAAAGGTCCTCCTTTGTTTGACTTGACTTTTGTACTAAAGGACAAAGCTTTTTGAGCAATAATCCTATGTTTCTCTCTCAATTTTTGGGCAATAGTCATGGTGATCCAACGGTCAGTTTTTGAAAAAATGTCACGGTAAAAAACTGTGACTATTTTGTTCTTCAAAATATCATCATTTTTTCATGTTAGTTTTTTCAGAAACTGGCCGTTGGCTCACTGCGATTTTTGGCAGGCCTGGCATACATAAGAGGGGTCTCTAATCCAAAAGTCAGTTTTTCAAAATTTGTTTTATAACTGGCCATATGGAGGTCTATAACATTTCTATATTTTTGTTATTTCTAAAATCGGCTAAGATCTTTTGCTTTTCTATTGATTGTTACTGCTTAGTGTAGGTTTTACCACATTAGATCCATCAATATTGGTGCTGATCTATGTCAGATCAGCAGCGGATCCAAGTCCCACGGTTGTTGCATTTGGGTGTAGCTTGCCGTGTGGATGTAATGCAATCTGTAGAAGGTATGGATAGCTGGAAGATCAAGAATTTGTATTAATTTTAGTTGATCAACACTTAAGTCAATTTTGGTTTATTAACGTTGAAGTTGATCTATTCATAGCAAATTGGTTTAACGTTTACTTAGTAAGATACTCCTATGTAGTAACATAGCATATGTTATTAGTAGGGTTGCATCTTGTGACTGGTCAACCCAAGAATTGAATCTCTCTGACTAGCTTAGGTTGTTTGGTTAAGTATCGTGGACCTTGGTTTGGTCTTAGTTTTATATGTATGCGAATTGGTCTATCTCGGAAGCATAATTATACAAAGATTTAGCACTTTAAGACAAGTATACAGGAAGTCCATCTTGCCATCTTGCTATATAGATCAGAAGAAGTCCATCATACCATCCCTTTGAAGAATTACCTTCTTCTTGAATCTTACAGTACGGGTGAATAGACCAGTCAAGATTTCGGCAAGAACTACACCAAAATTGTAAACTTCGATACTCTTTATATACAACTTGATAATGCGTACTGGGGGTCTACGTACCCATCTATTCCTCAGACTTCTATAGCTAGATGGGTATTTGTCATCATATAGCCTTGACAACCTGAAGTTGACCAACTGCACAATAACGTACAACTAAAGGAGGAATACATCAAGATGGCGTGATTTGACTTGTAAATTGTAACAATCCCTCCCAAATGCGCCCTTAGTGGTTCTGGGTTTCATTTGTCATGGGAGTTGATGCCATGGATTCTAGAGACAACATGTCATTGATTTTTATTACACCATATGTCTTTTGGATAGTGTACAATGTTCTATCAGGATATTTTGTTATCTCTTGTAATTGACCCCAAGTTGTTTGAATTGGATATGAGGCTTTGTTTTTTTGAATTGTTTGAACTTGGGGAGAATGTGCCATTTGGATTCTACTTAGTGGTTCAAGGTTCCATAATGTGGTTAGTTATGAGAATCACTCAATTGGAGTAGAAAGCCTGGAAAAATGTCTCGTTTGAGTTCTTTGTATAGTTTTATAGTAGGATTTGTTATGCTAAATATATCGGTACGTGCATATAGAGACAAGAGCCAACATTCTTTGTAGCACTTTGTGCTGTTTATAAAATTACTCTAGGAAATGAAAAAAAGTGTTATTGGGCATGGAGAGAGAAAGAAGAGCAAGAAGAGATCATCGGCGAGCTCACCGGTATTGGGCATGCGTATCACTTGGGGTTAACTGCGCAGAGGTTGTGGGGGGAGGGAGAGAGAGAGTTTCAGTACATGGAGTGTTAGGGATACAAAGGGCAAGTCTTGTCTTTGTTAAGAAAATTTGGACTTTATGGAAGATTACTTAAATCATAAAGGCCTCGTGGTATGGTCTTGGACTTCATGGTATATGGCTAAAACTTGATGGTCTTTTGGATGATTTTTCCATAAAATAATAACATATATTACCTCTAATATACATTTTCAAACCTCAATTGCAATTCCATATAGTCCTGAAGTAATTTTTATCTTCTGTTTTTTGGTAACAATGGGCAAAAAGCCGATTATAACCTACAAGATCTAGCTCTGCAGACACCCCAATTATCTTCCAACAGTACAGGGACAATCCCACAATGGGGAACATCATATATTTTCAAACCACAATCAAACCTAATACTCTCTTTTGCCAACCAGTTAGCTCTAAAATTGCTTCTCTGTATACATGGGCCAATTCACATTCCCATCCTCTACTGATTAGACTTCTACAGCCCACAACTAACCCATAACTAGGGTGCATTCCATCTGCTCCATACTTCCCCATTTTAATAGCACTTTCTGAATCTGATTCAACCATAACTTTTCGGTAACCCTTATTCCAAGCAAGATTAATACCTTGGTACAAAGCCCAAAGTTCTGCTCCAATGTTATCACAACAACCCAAGTTTACAGTGAACCCAACAATCCATTGACCTTCAGCATCCCTAATTAAGCCCCAGCACCTGCATCTCCGCCTTGCCCTTTAGAACTTCCATCTGTATTTACCTTCACCCAACCCAACATAGGTCTCTCCCAGCCAACAAGTTTCTCCACCTTCTTTCCCTCTAGCTATCAAATCCCAGAGACTTATCCATTTCCTGCACCTCAGTCATTTTTATCTTCATCTTCTGTATTATATTACCTTATGAACTCTAAATCTTCTTGAACATTTTGATCTCTTATTCCATGGGAGTTACTGAGTCCTTGAAAATTAAAGTCCCCAATGTGGTCTTGATTTAATTTTTGAAACAATTCTTCCATTGCTTATTCCCATCTTCTTCTTTTTTCTTTCCTTTTCTTTTAAGACTTTTTGATCCTCACATCTTATATGATCCGAGTTTCCCTTTTTTTTTTTCTTTACAACTTTGTGTATGTTTTTTTTACAATCCATGGTCCCAACTTATAAAGGTTATCATATGCTTTGAATCAAGTGGCATTGTACTACAAAGAAAAGAAAATGCCGAATCTTATATGATCCGAGTTTCCTTTTTTTTTTCTTTACAACTTTGTGTATGTTTTTCTTACAATCCATGGTCCCAACTTGTAAAGGTTATCATATGCTTTGAATCAAGTGGCATCGTACTACAAAGAAATAAAAATGCCGAATCAGTGTGGGATTGGTTTTAAAGACTAGAATATTACATATGACTTGCTGGTTATGCTGTTAGTGAATATTTCTTAGCATTTATTTATTTGTTTATTTACTTTTGTTGTGTAGGTGGATGGAAACTTCCTTGACAAAACTTTGACTTCCAAACAAAGCAATGTATATACTTCTGTACTCTTTTACGCTTCCTGGTGCCCATTTTCACGCAATGTGCGTTCTACATTGGAAGTCCTCAGTTCCATGTTTCCTCAAATCGAACATTTGGCAGTCGAACAATCTTCAGCCATGCCAAGGTTTGAAGCTGTTAATTCATCCTAGTTGTGATATCATGTTTTCCAATTTGGAAGGATGACCGGTCTATTTCTATTCTGTGTTAACCATACAGTTGGTCTGTCGACTGTTGTTGAAAATTGATAGAACCAACAAGGATATGATCTATGTTACCAATTTGGGAGGATGATTAGATTTTTATCTGATTGGAATTTTTTTATATGTTTTTCTGTAATTAATAGATAATTTGATGATATTAAAACGTGCACTTTTTGTTGGTATCCTTAAATCAGATTGATTTATGGTATGGCATAGATTAATTATGTCCATTAGTTATTTGAAACAATTTCAAGAAGTAATTATGATATATATATAATTTTTTTTCCCCAAAACGATGCTATGTGCTCTCTCAACCTCTCTTCTTGTGTGTCATGTAGCAGTGTATTGTCAAGATATGGAATCCATAGCTTGCCCTCAATAATAATGGTGAACCAGACATCGAGGTTGCGATACCGTGGTCGAAAAGATCTCCTCTCCCTTGTACGGTTCTATAAAAAAACCACAGGTAAATAATTCTCCTAACCAATTAAATGTATATATTCTTCTTTTCGGCGCATTGCTTTTTTATTCTTCTGCTTCTACCTAAAATTAAGAAGCGTTGATGGGTTCTCTTCTCCTGACTGTCTGCATTTGCAGGACTCGATCCGGTTCAGTATTTCACTGAGGATTATCCTATTAGTAACTCTGAGAGTCGCAAAAAATCAATTATGCAGTCATGGAATGGGTCATCACTGAAGGAGATACTTACAAGGGAACCCTACTTGTTGCTCTCTATATTGTTCCTCTATTTGAGGGTACTTTTATTCATATTCCCAGGAGTGTTATCTCGTCTCAAAGCTTTCTGGGCATCATATGTTCCCCATTTGAACTTGGAAATATTTGGAGAGACAAGCCAAATGTTGGGGCGTGCCCTTCACATGATTGATGTGAAGAGGGTTTGGACCAAGCTGCGTCTATCAAAGAGGGTTTGGGCTTCTTCCCTGGCTTCTGTCTCATTGGGTGAAACTTCATCAGCTAGATCATCATCCTGAGGCGAAATTTAGAGTCATTTTTAAGTCGAATTGAGGGTAGAAACTAGCCTAACAAGTCAAAAAGAGAATATTGCAGACTGCTGTGATGCTCAGGGACAGGTAATCTCTCTCACTCTCTCTCTGGCAATATTTTCTCTTGATGATATCCTAGCCTTCTTATCCTAAATTTTATAACTAAGTGGAGATAAGTGAAGTTGTTGTCCTTATTAGAGTTGGGTTTTTTGTTTTGGAGGAAGCAAACGAGCATGTAAATTTGAGGACAGCTATTTCTTTTGTGTATATTATATGTCATTTGGAGGGACATCTCTACTTATTAGTGGATTGTAAGCACATAACTGGTCCTCTTGCTCTCTCTCTCTACAGAACACACACACAAGAACAACTCCTAAGCCAAGTTCCTTTAGAATGCGTTGAATACAGGGAAATGGAAAATAGCTTGAGCTGTTACACTTTAGTTATATTGTTTTTCATTAGTTTTGTTTATGGTCATTGCCCAGAACTATAGAGGGAAATTTATTATAAAAAAAAGGTTATAGGTCGGAAAAAAAAAAAAAAAAATACTGAAGTGCTAGCTAGCCGCCTCATAAAGTCTTTAAATAGTTGGATTGGATACCTATGATTGGATTCCATCTTCATAAGGATTTAGAGGGTTTAACTGACTCTTGACCCCTGTGGATTTTCTTAAACCAATCTTTAAAAGAGGAAAAAGTAAGAGAAATAAAAGAAAGACGATCAAAATTGCTTAAGAAATGGAAGTGTTAAGCAATTTTAAGTATTTTTCTTTCCTTTGTCTCCAACTTTTCGAGATCTAAACGAAATGTCTAGTACTTGTGGTGGTATTCCATTCTGCCACACAATTTTTTCATCAAAGCAACATTGCACTTTCGTGGACAATCCAACATACATCTCTCAAATCTTTCTTTTCAAGGCTCCATGTTTATGAGTTGGGTAGCCTCTCACCCTCCAAGTACAGCCAGCTTTGTCATGCCACACAAGATTTGTGTTAGGCTCTTTGTGCTCTCTTGCAAGCTATAAAGAAGAGTAAAATGACGAAAATGCCCACTAGTAATTGGTTGAAGAACTAACCCTAGAATTCAAAGAGCTAGGAGGGGGTTTGGTTGGTTTGGGGTTATGGGTATAAATGTCCATTCAACTATCAAGGTTTGTGAAGTAAATCCACAAGACTTTGAGGGACATTCATTCATCAAAGCTTGTGTAATATATAATGTCAACAAAGATACCAAACTATGGCCAGTTGTATAACCTTTCACTTTCAACTTTCCTCCTTTATTTATTTATTTTTCTTTAAAAAAACACTCCCCCATCACTGTCATTCAAAACAAACTCTAACAAGCAACCGACTCCCCCTTTTGTTCCTCCTCATGAGAGTGAGACTACAGAGAGAATCTCCTCTCTCTCTCCAAAAAGAGACCAAAAGAAGAGCCTTGAGGACCAATTTTCACCTTATTCCCAACAAAGAGTATACTTCACACTTTATCTGGGGTTTAAAAAAGACAATTATTTAGTATGGATTATACTAAATCGAGATTTTGAGAGGGGTAAACTAGATATAAAAAATAATAAGAGGTTATTATCTAATTTTAGTTATGTCAAAGAAAAATCCTAAGAGACTCATATGATCTAACCTTCAATGTTGTATAGAGTAATGAGCTTTGAATCTACATATTTAGTTTTGACAGCTCGAGATTTTTATCATTATATCATGTAATATTATAATAAAAAAAATCTCAAGAGAGACGAATCGGATATTCAAAATAAGTATTAGGTCACTACCTATTTCTAGTTTTGAGAAATAATTTGAATTTAATCATTTACATTCAATAACATGAAACATTTATCATTATATGGGACAATTTCTTCAACACTTTATTTGTTAAAAAAAAATAAAAAATAAAAAATAAAAAATAGCTTTAATAACACAACAGAAAATAGAAAAAGAAATATTCCAAGAATCCTATCAAATGGAGGATTCCCATGAGGTTGGCCCACTAAACCATTATCCATTTGTCTCCTTTTGGAAGGATAAGCTCTCACAATAATAATTCATAAATAAACATCACATCCTTCTTCCTTTGCCACTTCAAAATCCTCCCTTGCCAAAAGGGCAAGAAGACATATACACATACCATGCTGTGACTTCCACACAACACTCCATAAGAAACCCACCTTCTTTGAAATTCCAATAATTCAAACACTCTCCCCAAAATCCCATAAATAATACCTCTCCCTCCCTTTCCTTCCCCTCTCTCTAACTCTATGAAATGGATCTTGAAGAGTGGGAATTTTTGCCCGATGATGGGTTTCTTGATTTCCATGAAGATGGAGTGAAGAAGAAGATATTCCACAGAGACTCAAAATCCATCTTCAAACTTAATCACTTCATCTGCCCATCATCACCCACAAAAATCATCAACCCATCAACAACACCACCACCTCCCAAATCGAAACCCAAAAATGCAATCGTCCCAATTCGATTTGAAAATCCAAAAAGTGATGATCATGATCAATTGAAGGAGACCATCACAAAGGTTCCGATTGAAATTTGTGTCTTGCCATCGACGATCTCTGAGAAGATGATGATCAGAGCTCCAAATTTAGGAGGAGGAGAAGCCGATCAAGATGCAGTTTCGCAAGTTTTCTTCAAGAAAATGAAGGAAAATGAATTCGTCGACATGAAAATGGACTCACCCAAGTCCGGAAACAGAGGAATTATGCATCAGATCGATGCAGGAGCTTTTCAATTTGATGATAATAATAATAGTAAAGGTGAATCCATGGAGAAAAAGAACCCCAAGGATGGAGAGATGATTACAGAGGAGGTGATGAATTGGAAAGAGAACAGTGGAGGTTTGAATTTATGGAGGTGGAGTTCTGGTGGAATTGGAACTCTTTGTTCTATTGGTGTTGCTGCTGCTACTATTTGCATTCTCATCTTTGGAAATCAACAGAGAAACAAACAGAATCAAAAGCAGCTTCAGTTTCAGATCTACACTGATGACAAGGTTTGCAGAAATTTTCCTCAAATCTTTACCTTTATGATTTACCCATTTTGATTCCTTCATCAAATATCATGCTCTTTGACTTCTTGTTCTCTGTAAATGCTATTATAATATTGCTTTTTGCTTTTGCTTTTTTATTTTTTAATTAATATGAGTAGAATTTGGTTACGATGGACAACATGTACATTTGTCTTAATTGGATAACAATATGCAAACGTTACACGTCATTTAGGACACAAGATTATATTTTTGTCTTAAGGGGCACACGTGTCAGTCACACAATAATTTTCCTATTAGGATGGTTCCTTAAAACGCGTGGGATCATTAAACAAATGGGCTATAATTAATAATTGGTTCTTGGCTTTACTATCTTGTATTTAAAAAAAAAAAAAAAAATCCCTCCATCATTTAAGGGATTTCTAAAAATGATCTTAACTCTTAATTGTGGGTGCATGCAGAGGATTATCAAGCAAGTGGTTCATCATGCAACAAAATTGAATGAAGCAATCTTAGCAGTAAGAGGAGTTCCTCACACCAGAGCTCACATTACCATTGGTGGTAACTATGATAGTCTTTAAATCAAAAGCCCAAAAAAAAAATCCTGGCTGTTGATCATCGGCATCGGCATCGGCATCGGCTTCGGCATTGATCGTCCAAAATATATATTGTGATGATCGAACGCATAATTTTCTAATTATCTTGGTTGTATATTTTAGATTTCGAATCTGGTTTGTATTTATTTTTGATTGCTTATGGTTATATAAATTAAAATTACTTATTAATAGTTGGGTATTTTGATGGAATCAGCACTGTAAATTTTGTATTGATTTCTTTGGAGCTGACCTAAGAAGTGAATGTCTAATTATCAAGCATCAAGATGAAAATTATGATTAAAATTTGTCAAATATGAACTGAAAAAATCATTAAATTTGCCATGCAAGACATTATATAATGAGTCGATCTTAATAATAATAATTAACGAAGTATTTAGATTTTTTGTTTGATTAATCCTCAAACACAGATAAGATCGCTATCTACTTTACATCAATTATTACTCAAAAAATTCACAAAAATAAATCAAATTTAAAGTATTTTAAAACTTAAGAGTGCATAATTTTGTATCAATAAATAATTTTTATTTTATATAATGGTATTGAAACCATAAAATATAATGGGCTCCCAACTTGTTATAAAGGGTATTTTCTTTTATAGCAATTGTTTTTTGGAGGAACTTAGAATGATTGCTTTATAGGAATCATTTTTATTTTTTATTAGGGTAAAGTTGATCAAACCTCTTGTGATATCTCTTCCTCTCTGATAAGACAGAGTGATGTGAGGGATTCTAAGCAATTTAATTTTGATTAAAAAATGAAAAAATCTAAGCAATTTGGGTTTTTTTATTGAGAGAGAAGGGGGGGATTGGTTGATTGACTTATATGAACATAATTGTATAGCTAATAAGATTTTCTCAGCTTCTAATCCATAGAAGATATTTTTCATTGGGCATGAAAGGAATTGAAAATGAGTGATTGAACAACAAAGCCATCCAAACAAATGTGATTTATTGAGTCAAGGCCCACCTCTGACAGTGAGTCCAACCTAACTGTCCAAACAATGCCTACAATTTGTGAATAGTTGTATTGTGGGGTGCTAGAAACAAATGATGTGATAGCCCACATTCAGACCTTGTGTTGGGTTCATTGTACATGAACAGTTGCCAATTCCAAAAAAATATCTTAGATTTAGGACTTTGGGTATATCTTAATTCTATTTTCTATTCAAGTAAATTTTTACAGCATTTTTGGATAAATTTTTATTTTTCGTTTTTCATTTTTAAAATTAATAAAATGAAAAATAAATTTATAGTATAAAATTTTAATAGTTACTTTTAAAAGTTTAGGTAAGAAGAACCTCTACTTTTAAAAAAATTACTATCAAATTTTTTCACACTAAAAAAAAAAAAGAAAGTAGAAACTTATCCGAACATGTTATTAAAGTCTGTTTGTTTTGTAAAAATTTTAAACTTTTTCATGTCATTTTAAGTAAAAATAGAAAACATGTTTGTCAATAAAAAAAATGAAAATACTTTTTAGAAAATAGATACAAAAAACATAAGATTTGAAAAGGATCAAAATTGTATTTTCCTTATTTTCTTTGGTATTTTCATTGAAAACATGGAAAATAAATAGAATAAACTAATTGAATTTTCTATGGAGGGGTGCTAGACTGCTAGTGAGTTGTTTATCGAGGCATGTGTTTCGATTGCTTGAGCTCGGCCTAAGAACCCAACAAATGCTCGGTAAAGTTTGTTTAAGGAGGATTAACTGCCTGTCCACCTTCAAAACGACTTAATCAGAGGTAAAATATGATGATCGAATAAGGTGTTTGGTGCATTTTTTGTGGCCCTTGAAAATTTAGGCTTTAGACAATTCTATTCATCCTTCCTCTTTATCCTCTCTAATATATCCGACCAACATGGAATATCTATTTTGAAAAACCGACCGTTGGATTTGATGCTTCAGTTATACGTATCATAAATGCAAAAAATCACATTGATCCAACGGTCGATTTTTAAAAAAATAGACTGTGACGATTTTTCATAATATTTTTTTATTATTGTTTACAATTTTTTTCAAAATTGCAAAAACCGAGTATCGAATTAATGTGATTTTTTGCATTCATGATAAGTATAAGTAAAACATCAAATCCAACAGTCGGTTTCTCAAAATAGTTGTTTCAAGTTGATCAAATGCACTAAGGAAGACAAAGATGGATGGCTTTTGCTTAGCTTTAAACGCACATAACATGCATATATCAAAGGACCACACCATTTGTACCAACCCTGCGTTCTAATTTCTTCATCTAACCTAGTTTTGAACCTTATAACCTCCTCCTTTTTAGAGGGGCAGATATATCTTCTAAGCTACAAGGTTTTCCTTTCCTTCCATATGCCCCTAGTCCTTAAATTTCTCTTTATAACTTTCATTAAATTCCAATCCATTAATTATGGAACCATTGTTTTCTGCCCCCCCTCCCCGCCGGGGGGTGTGGGGTTTTTTTTTTTGTTTTTGAGTTTTAAATTTCACATGTTTTTTTAATTTAAAGAATTCCACATTCTTCCATCCTATTTTTTTGGTTTGTTTCTATTCATTTTGTCTTTTCAAGAATTTCATTTTGAATTGTTCTCTTCTTTTGGCAGTTTTCAAATTGTTGGCACTTAACGCCTAACATTTTAGGGGTCAATATATACTCCTAAAATTTAGGAGTTAGGACAAGGATGTGGTCTAGGAACTATTTAGACTTTTCTCCATGGCACCACCATTACCGCACAATCATACTATTATGTTGTATTTGGACATAAGAATCATTTTGGGAGGGATGGATTTGGAATTTGGGATTTTAGTTCCGAAATTCACGGCCAAATCCGTGATTGGAAAACTCTCAAATTTGAAGTTTGGATGCACTATTTGGATTTGACTGAAATCCATTAGTGTCTGTTCTTTTTGTTGGAATTCATGGGAGGATTTTAGAAGTCCTGGGAATTCAGCAAAATGATGGTGTTCTTTTGACTCTTTTAGAGGGGATTTACAATTACCGGACATTTTAAAATTTTTAGAAAGTTAGGATTTTAAAGTCTCACGTGAGGGTTAGGATTTTTAATTCTAAATAATGAGAAGTCTTGGCACTTGAAAAATCTTAGGATTTGAAAGTTTAGGCAAAAGAACAGACTTTAGCGGATTTAAAGTTAGAAATCCATGGATTTGAAATAACAACTTTTAGAGACTGTTATTTTAAATCCATGCAGATGATTTCAAATAGAATGCACAAAAGGGAATTGTTTGGAGTGTTTTCTTCCTCACATCCATGGAAACCCCAACCATAACAAGGATTTAATTTATTCCTCTCTCTCTCTCTCTCTCTCTCTCTCTCTCTCTCCCCCATCCATGGATTTCTTGATAACACAAGGAAAAAACTTGATCAGAAAGAGAATTTCTTATGGACAGGGGGTTGATGCAAGGAAAACTATTCCTCTGGTTAGAGAGGAAGAGGAAAGTTTTGTAGAACTAAAAACCAGGTGGACCTAAGGGTTATTAGGTCTGGTGAATACCATCAATTGGGCTTCATGGAAAAATTGGGGTGGAAAATATAACTCTATAAATCAAATTTCTTTGAAGTTGGCCAAAACCCATATTCATCATGATGTATAGAATAGTATTACTAGAGGTGGCATTTGAATGTCGACTTCTAGTGGTATATTAGCCCAGTAACATATACACCCATTTTCAGAGAAAAAAAGAAAAAGAAATTGAATATATGAAATCATATCCATGCCTATTTGCTACTTGTTAGATTTTGCTGTTCAATCATGGCTAATTCAATTGATTGGTTAAGCTTTTGTTACTCTAAATAGCGACATTGAATGGCATCGCACCACATATATATTTGGCACATAGGTTGAAAGACATGTAAAAAATGTTAATGTAGTGTATATATCCGAAGCAATCTAGGAAAAGAACACGGAGAGAGAAATGGTTCTTTACCCTCAAACTGATTCGGGAGGAGATGCTGTGCAGTGTATTTACACCATTTGCGCACACACATCCCCATCTCATTCTGCGCCTCCGTCTGAACCGAAAGGGATTGCTTATTTTTCCTCCCTTCCGGTTATTCGAGAGGCAATCTTACAAGAGAGAGAGAGAGAGAGGGGAATGTCTAAGGCTGCTTGGAGGACAATTGATGGTAGAGTGAGCAACAAAAGTCCCCTCAAAAAAGCCTTAGTAGTTTTTAAGATCAAAAATCAGAAAGATGTTTGATCCATTTGATCTCTGCCTCCTAACTAAGCCAAGTATGAAACCCCCATAGGTATAAATTCATACAGCTACTCAAAGAGGCACTATTACTGGCTTCATGCCCAAACAACAACATTCTAAACTCTAAACCTCTAAACCTCTAAACCTGTGTGTGTGTGTGTCTGAGAGAGAGAGAGAGGCTCTAAAACTCTGAAAGAGAGAAACCTAAACCTCGGAGAATGATGTTTGCACAAGATTTGGTTTCAGGATGACACCAGAAGCTAGGGTTTCAAGATGGGGGCTTATATAGGGATGGGAAGTAGCCAACTAGGGTTTCATCTCTATATCCTGGATGTCTTCACCAATTTTACTAAAATACCCTTTTATTTTTTATTTTTCCTTTTATAGGATGTCCATCCTAAGAAACCCTTAATTTTTACACACACATTAAACCTGCTTAATTAAATAAAAAAAAGACACAAATACCTTTTATTTAAATTGAAATCTAGCTTTTAAAAGTCGCGCAGATACGTTCAAAATATTAAGCTATCCAAACGTAGTCTATGTTCTCTCGATGAAAATTTAGGGATGTCACCTACGATTTTGTTCAACAATCAACTCATTTTCACCGCTGAAAGAAACCGTGTGGAAGATAGATTGACTTTTGCAACCTTTCCAATACTGGCAAAATTAAGTAAGTCAACGATGAAATGGGGTTTCCGGCATCAAATGTGGTTCCAAATAGGTTTGAGTCGTGTGAATTTTGGTTTTTATAGTTGGGAAGAGTCATGCCAACTAAAATTTTGCTTTAGGATATATGAAAATTTTGGTTTTTTGTGTTTGGAAGAATGATGTATACATGTATTTTTGTAAACCGGAATAATTCATATCCTACATGTAACATTGATTAAATTCTCTGATTTTAATGAGTAGTCATGTATACATGACTCTTATGTTGATTAGCTTCATAATTCTTTATTTTTTTTGTTTTACCCATTTTTTTTTTTATTTTTTTTAAATTTTTTTTTTTTTTTTTTTTTTGATGAAGAGTCACGTATATGTGCTTTTAAGTTTTTAGGATCTTTGGGTTGCAGTGGATAATTGGATTCATGGTTGTTTGGTTTGAAATAGAAATTGAGAAATGATTTTTGCTGAAGACTCATGTATAGATGAATGTGTTTGTTATATGCACGTGTATATCCTATTTAAAAATAAAAACAAGTAGTAAGAATGATCTGCTTCCTTTTGGTGTGGATACTTGAAATGGAACCGAATGAAATTAGTCTAACCAAAGGTTGTGATATCCTTCCATTGAAAAAAGAAAAAAAAAATTACTAATTAAGAATGATAACATCATGATTTTTATTTTATTTTATTGAAAATATTAATTTACTCTCATATTTTATTGCTTGATTGGACAAAAACTCCAGTTAGTTGTAATGAGATTGAAATCACCTAGTAAAATCCACCATCTGTCTATTTAAGTTTTTTTATGCTAATATGCAAACTAACATGTTGCCACAATTGTCTTGTTAAAATAGGAAGTAGGTCAAGTAACACTATTTGTTTGTTTATAGTTTCTAATTTGGTAGGTTTAAATTATATTCTTTACCGTTGTTATCTTGTCCTAGCCTATTGATGACCAGTAATGCTATATATCCCAAAAATTATTTCAAAAAGACATCT
This sequence comes from Hamamelis virginiana, assembly GCA_017140935.1. NCBI lineage: Eukaryota > Viridiplantae > Streptophyta > Magnoliopsida > Saxifragales > Hamamelidaceae > Hamamelis > Hamamelis virginiana. The sequence continues at coordinate 498,069 of JAESVK010000172.1, read as the reverse complement.
CAAATGAATCCTAACCTTTCATTTATTATGGAAAGAGAATTGACTAAAAAAGAGAATGGTTAGATCATCTACCATATCATTTGGGAGATACTTTTGGGACAAATTTTTTAGGATATAAAGCATTTTCCATCAACAACTCTTCGAAAGAAGGGGACAATTTATCACACAGTCATAATATGGCTTAAGATCATACAAAGATGACATTATATTGTGATATCAATTCCTAATTTCTACAATGTAGCAAAAGTTTTTTACCCCAAATTGTAATTAATCCTTACCATGAGCATGCATGGAGCTAATATCATTGCAAGATTAATTTAACTTAATACACACTGTTCTTTTTATTTATTTATTCTATGATATATGAAGTATAAGATTCTTATTATATTCTTATGTTATGATCCATAACAAACAAATAAATAAAATTCTAAGACTTAAAGAGTAACATGCTTATCCAAAAAGTCATATTGAAACATCTTGCAATGACACTTCATGAGAATAGAGGGGCCTTGTCTAGACATTTCAATGTCACAAACCCTTTTTTTTTTCAAAAGATGAGAACTTTATTCAAAGAAAGGGAAATACAACCTACCAACATAACCATAGCAACTTTCAGCTTAGGAAGCCAAAGTTCAAATTAGACAAATTAGAATGGGCTTTTCCATTGCAATTATACTCAATTCAATGAGAATCTAATTGATTTTCTCTAGAATTGTGGTTATATGTCACCTTATTAACCATTTTTTTTTAATCTTCTAAAAAGCAAGTGTATTGGTTTTGAAATCGGGTGATCAATTAAGAAACCCAAAAATTCTTGATGGGATTCAAAAATAGGTAAAGATAGAACTGGGTTTGGAGCAATTTGCACACATTTTATGCTTACCAAATTTTCATATTGGTTAATTTTTATGAATGGACATTATGGTACAGGAAGATGCTTTGTGTATAGGGGAATATATGTCACATCCATGGCATAATTTTTCCTCTTTCTCAGAACCCAACCCACCCAATTATAGGGATTTTTGCATCCGATTAAGGTTTGTAAATTAATGCACATGATGTATATATATGTACACACACATTATATGCATTAATTTACAACCTCTTAGAAATGAAGAGGTAAGAATGACATTTTCTAAAAATGGAACATGATAAAGCATAGAAATGAAAAGGGAAAACCCAAGAAATGGATTGATTACAAGGCACAACCAAAACAAATGGAAATAATAATTATATATAAAACAACAATATTGATTACAAACAATATGAATGTGTTTCACAAATGGTGATAAAAAATGAATACAAAAAAATAAAAGAAATTGAAAGCCCAAGCAAGCAAAAGAGTCTCAACCACTTCTCTCCCTCAATCTCATCCTCAAGAACCAATTATGCAACAAAGCCCTTGAGACACAGAAAACTCAAAATAACCCTGACCCAATTTCATGAAGAGAGAGAAAACTGAGACATTTAGAGAGAGAGACCCAGTTCAATTAAAAGAGAAGTCCAAAAGCAATTGCGACGAGAGAAGCGAACGCAGTGGGAACAAAGACGGTAGCGTCCGAAGCAGGACTTGGCGCCGGAGAATCGGCGGCCGCCACATTTTGGACGGCGGAGACGGCCATTATCATCATAACTACAGCCAAAAAGAGCTTCATCTTCAATGCCTCCATTGTAATTCTTCTCTTTAATTATATATAATAAAAAAATCTCTTTTTGAAAGATGATTTGGAGAAGATAGGAAATGAATTGAATTGATAGAAGTGCAGAGGAATGGAGACAGAGAGTCGGCAAAGGAGGGATTTATAAACGAGGTTGGGAGAGGAGAGAGAGAATATATGGGTGGATTAAGGGCAGGCTGCCCGAAGAGACCGTTGCTCCAACCACATGCATTGTCTTTATTTCTAATTTTTTTTATATAATTAGTAAATTTTGAAAATCAATTACAGTTTTTTAATTTTTTATATACTTATGAAATAATAATTTTGAAAAGGCTGCCCTAGCCTGCCCGTTGGTTGACAGGGTGTCCGTCCCTCTCTAACTTTTGATGCCACACAGCTGTTGCCAACGGTATAGTGTGTGACCTTGTGAGGTCCACACTTAACTACCGCTCTTTTTTTGAGGGGACCTCAATTTTGGAAAGTAAAGAGCTCTGTATAGACACTTTTACCCCCAAGTTAAACCATGTTCTGGGGTTCAGCTTTAAGTAGCTGAGGGTATTTTTGGGTTTTTACTGACCTTAATTAAAAATAAATTAGAGATAGTTAATTAATTTTTTGGGGCATCCCAAGATATTTTAAGCTGTGGATCATTTGCTGGGAATGTGGGGCGGTGAGCTGTTTGGTACCTGGATTTACTCAGGCTCTCAATTATTTTAGTGCATGTGTGGGAATATATATATATATATATATATATATATAATTTAAATTTTGTTAAAGGGATTGTGCTAAAATGCACCTATAATTGATGGGATTTGTAAGATTTTTCTTAACACTCTGGTTGGTTGTCAAGAAAGTAAAATGCATGAAAATAAATGAAAATAGAGAATTTTTTCCCCTTCAACCTTTATTTTATTTTATTTTTATTTTTATTTTTTGTGTAAAGAAAAAAGAGAAAATATTTATTGGCTATGACATCACAAAATAATGGAAATGCAAAAAATATTTTAATTTTATTAGTACTTTAATTGATAAACCAATGCTTAACGGTCGAATAAATGATGGGTTGTTAGAAGGAGAATTATGTAATTGGACCCCTCATTAAGTGGGTAAATAGTCATCTATCGCATCTAATCTAGTATTCAATTTTCACTTTATCTAAAGTATAAAAAAATCCCTAGCACAATTCTTAAGGTGCCAACTATATCTTTTTCCCATCTTGTAAATTTTTATTGAGTGGTGTTTAGGTTCAATTCTCTTGAATTTTTTTATTATTATTATTTTTTTATAAATAATAATAACGTCAGGTTTCAAATCTCAAATATTTTTCTTTTCTGAAAGAAAAAAAAAAGAAAGAAAGAGATACCATCATCGCCATAAGATTTGTAATACTCTTGTAGTATTAGCTGCAAAAGATTTTACGTATCCTAAAGAAAGATTTATGGATATGATTATGGATTGCAAAATTATAATGTGTTTTCATTGAATCTTTTGGTCTTCTCGTTTTGTAATATTTCTTTCCTCTTATTAGATGAAAGATAAAAGTCTTGAGTTCGGGGTTTCACTCTGGTTCTATTCCGATAAAATTCACGAGCTAACCGCAATGGTCTCGTAGGACGGAGGACAGGCTAGGGGATTTATCCTCGTCATTAAAAAAAAGAAAAAAAAGAAAAAGGTCTCGAGTTTGAGTTTTTGAGACAAGAGAATCTAAAGGACTATTTAGCAAACATGCATGATAGAAGTCTCAATGGTTGGTGAGTTCATTTTTTAAAAATAAATTTAGTCTTGTATAGAAAAGAAGACATACAAATATGTTTGACAAAACTAAGTACTTTAGGCTGTTTTCTTTTTTCTTTTTTAAAAAAATAAAAACATATAGTAGCAAAAGAGTTGACCTAATCTGATCGAGTTTTCAAAATTCCCAAACAAGACTAAAAGGGAAAGAATTAGCTCCAATTGTGTAACTAAATAGCCGCCGTAAGAATTCTTCACAACGAACGGAAAAGAAAAAAAAAATTATAACCAATGCCCAATTTCCCATGCTTCCTTTCAATGGTCAACAAATAGTGCAAAGGAGCAACAATTCAAAAGAATGGGGGTCCCTTCACGTTAAACTTTAAACCCTAAAGTCGCCAATAACGAAAGAAAGAAAATTCAAATATATCTTCCACCCCTTTACACATTGTCAATGATAGCATCAAATGGAACTGAAGAAATCTATAAAGAAGTGGGACCCTTTTACTCACTCTGTAAGACCTTAATTTATGGCTAATTTTCAAACATATGCTGCTGCCCAGATCAACGGCTATATATGTTGTATTATATAAGGTGTATTGTATTGTATTGTATTGCCTGTTTTAAATGACAGAAGATATATTGCATTGCTTGTTTCCATTTCTTTCACATCTACACATCTTGATTTCGTTCACCAAAGAATTAGAAGCAGCTCATTGTGGACAGTGTTCATGGAGCAAGAGCAGGGGAGGGGGGCAGAGAAATTTTTAGTGAACATTAATTAACAATATTCAGATGGTAGATCTTAATAGTTACTCTAGAGTCACATCGCACACCGTCATGAACATGATTCCATTTGTTAGGTATAAGTCTACCTGTTATTAGTCTCATTCATTGTATATTAAGCCAATCTCTTTTCTATTTTCTTCCGATGTGGGATAATCCACACGTGAATCTCAACTTTGAGTATAAAGAGTCTCTGATTCCTAACCATCCTAGTCGTTAAAGAGGAAACCTTTGCCACTTTACTATAAAGACAATGAAAGGGAATGTTTGAGCAACTAGCCTTCTTAAGGTCTCCTTCCCCACATTTTATTACCAAACAAATAATTCACCATAAGAATCTTACACCTTACGCCATAAGATAAAATCTCATTCCCATCCAATCTAATCCTCCCAAAGGTTTCGAGCAACTTGAACTCGAAACTTTTGTCCATATAAGGGGGAGAAATGTTGTTAGACTATAAGGCCATTTGGACTTGACAGTGGGGAAATTTTTAAATTTTCTTATATAGTTTTTGAATTCGAAATTTTTTTTTTTTTTTTTTTGTCCTATAAGAAATGTTATTTAAACTTTGGGTTATGTGGCCAAAGATTGAAGTGCACAATATCATGATATACAATCGATGTGAGTCAGGGTCATAAAAACTTGAACAAACACTTTTCAATAAGGTGGAGATCTAGAGTTCATGTTTTCGATCAAACAAAAAGGGGTTTAAGGAAAGAATTAGAGAACGTATAAAGCACCAATTCGATAGTTAACCTTTTTAATGGTTGCATTTGGTCCCATTCCCAGATTGTATTAATCTATAAGCAGAATATGGCAGTGATGTGCCAGCTAGGCTATATCATATATATATATATATATCATTCATGGGCTGCTTATAAATGTGTGTGATGGGTTCTTTCTATTTTATGGACTCTGATTCAAGCATATATATATATATATATATACATGATTCTTCTTCTTTTGAGTGCACAAAAGAAATGCATTAATCTAGAATAACTTAAAAAGGCTCTGAAAACAATGATGTAAGAAAGACAAATGTGACGTCATGATAAATTAATGCTCGAAAAATAAGCACAGTGGGTGGGACAGACATGACTAGCTAAAAAGAGAGTTTGGATTTACTGTTCATCTGACAGACCTGTTGATTACCGTTGAATGGTCGACACGTATGCAAGAAAGGGATCCAATTGCTTACATAAAAAAGACCCGAATCTGGTGTGTTTTAGATCACCAGTTAGATCTATGGGCCTTTCTTATGTAAGTCATTGGATTCCCTTTCTTGCACACGTATCGGCCATCCAACGGTGATCAATAGGTGTTGAACACCTGTCAGATCAACAACAAATCCAAATCCCTAAAAAGGTTAGAAAGACATGATGTAAGACTATTTTGAAGGTAGTGTTCGGGTGAAGATCATATATGTGAGAGAGTATGTGTGTGTGTTGTGTGTGCGCGAGTTTACTTTGTGTGTTCTATTATTATTTTTTTAAAAAGAGTAAAAAGAACATATGATGTAAGACTCACTCCATGAACGAAAAATAGTAAAGTACCTGACTAGATCGGAACTAAGTAACACTAATATCGCCCATAATATGAATAGCAAAACTTGTAGTATTACAATCATGAAAATTCACAGATATTATTGTATATACATTAATAATTTAGGATAAATACTACATAAAAAATTAACAAGCCTAATACTATTTTTCAGTCAAAGAAATAAATGACTAATTAGCAGAATGGTGCAAAATATTACAAATCAAAAAGATAGGGAATCATGTTTTGCAGTTAAAACTAGAGAAGTAAAAAATGTAAATCGGTGATAGTTGAATGGGTGAAACTGTAATTTTTCCTTAAATTTATCAAATGACGAAAAACAAAAAGAAAACAAAAAAAGAGCCTTGACATTTAGGAGGAGGGTTGTGGGGAAATTGCGTTTCACAATAAGTAGATATATTAAATAAGAAATATAATCATATATAGATGAAATTACAAATTTTTAACATTAACAAACGATATTAATTAAGAAGATGCTATTCAGATTATATGGTAATACACATAGGGCAACCCATTTTCAACACTAATATACTAACTACATATATGAGGGACAGGTTCAATGGCTCCTTTTTTTTTTTTTTTTTCCTTTTTCTTTTACAATGTTTTACATGCATTTTACAAAAATCGAACATGCGAGTTATATTTTGAAAGATGATCATTCAATTATATGTCCCTCCTGTATGCATCGTGTTTGTCAAATATATCAAGTCAATCGAAAATTAGGAGCAACTTCATCATTAAATGTGATATTTGAATTTATGGATCGAATGACTACTGGTATTTGATCAATGTAATTTTTGGCATGAATGACATGTATGAGAAGAATATTTAATCAAATTGTGAATTTTTCAAAATACAACTCTCACATTGTGTTTTGCAAAGTTATATATATATGTGTGTGTAAAAAAAATGGGCTATAGAACTTGTCCTTTTTTTTTTTTTTTTTTTGGCCATTGATGGTAAATACTCAAAGATAAATCAAATATAGAAACGAGAAAGCAGGACTGAATAATATTGTAGGTAGCGGAGAGATTGAGACTATAGCTTTTGTGAAGTCTTTGTCTCTGTTTTGCCATTCATTGTGTGTTTTTGCTTCTGAATTTAAGCAAAGGCTGCACTTACACTGACACTGAGTTCAAGGGCCCAGCCTTGCTAGCCTTTCTTTTGGCTCTACCAGCATATTTGGGTCCCTTTCTTTCCCTTTTTTTTTTTTAAATAAAATATACAATTTTTTTTTTCCAGACATGCATCAGTAAAATTAGTTGTTAGTTGTTAATGGAAAAAATAAGTAACAAATGAATCAATTCTCATCCATGAGAAATGGAATCTAGAATCTCATCCTATGAAGGGAGAGACATGAACCACTAAACTAAAGCTCATGTTCAGATAAGGATATAAGATAAGACCACCATCCACTGTGTATTAATTAATATTGTAAATATCAAACTTGAGACTTTCTATTTTTTTGAAAAAATAAAAGGTAACTATCAAGAGCGCCTATTCTATCCTTATAATTTTTTATTTATTTATTTTTTTTATTTTTACCTTTGTTCCTCACAGCCATATATCTACACACCCACACCAAAAGCAGAATGAAAAACCTTGTTTAACACTTTATGAAATCAAATAACCAATCCTTTGAAATATTGGACAGGTAGAAACTTTTTGTCTAAAGTATGTATAAATTTTCATGTGTTCAAATATAAGAGCTCTTTCTTAAAATTGGAGATATTTATGATGAGGTCGAAAATCGTTAGTGGAATATAGAATGAATCAAGGGTTGAGGTGCTCAAGCTGGATGCTAGCTCAGATCACGGTCACCGGTGAGGTGATTGCCTGTTAAACTTTGACGGTCAAGTGAGATCACCTCAATGGTTTAGTGTTAATCTGTCTTCTTCATTCACAATCATATTTAATGTTTGCGTGATTAATTCATGCGGCCATTTAAGAATGGTCTTACTTGGGTGATCATTTCGTACCTCACTTACGCTCAGATTTGGTGTCAGACGTACCATTCCAATCGTCATCAGAACATACTTAGATGTCATATCAACCACGTCCACGTCAGGCTTAATTAGATTGGAATGGAACTACATAATACAGATCGGGTTCGTGATCCCTGAGCCATATATTCAGTCACCGAATATATGAAGTATTGTATTCGGGTTTCGACTCTGATCAGATGCTAAGTAACCCGATCTGACCAATTCTCATGCTTCACAACCCGATCAACTATTTGACACGTGTAGCTTGATTAAACACTATTCGGATTTCACCCTCTTCAATATATAGACCAATAAGTTATAAAACCACTGGCAACAACACACCTAGTTCGAAAACCTTATATTTCATATAACTATATAAATATATTAATCTAGTAATACAAATATATCAAATACTGTGAATACTTTAGTCATTAATCTAGAAACTATACATGAATCTAATCCAATCTTGTTTGTGTTGTAACTAAATTTAAACTCAACCTTATTTTGAGAAAAAAACTTTTATGAGTTCACCTTTATGGATGTTTTGAGGGCTTTCTCTCTATTTTAAAGAATATTGTATGAACACCAAGACACTAGTTGTTCTATTGGATTCATTGACAAAATTCATATGTTTTGATCGATCGCCTTGATCAAACTTTGATGTTCTCTCTTTAACGGATTAAATTTTTTTTTTCTTAACTTTGCGAGGGATGTGTGGATACATTTTTAACATATATTCGGTTGAATTAATATGTGTGTGATTAACTTGATGCAATTAATATGATAACGTGATGCGTATTTTGAATTGCATTTCCAAAGTAACTTTAAAATATTGGAGAGCTCAAGGAAGCGATATGAGAGTGTTCTTTTACCTTTATTTTGAGGTTAGGTAGGGTACATTGTATGTATAGTTATCAGAACTGAACCAACCATTAATCCTTTTAGGTGACTAGTGGTCAATGAATTCAACCAATGATTGATTGAGCATGTACCTACCAAAATCTTCCGTGGATTGGACGTCGGAATAAGAAAATTATCAAAATGTTCTTGAATTTAAAGCTTTATCCCATAAGGTCCGATATTTTTTCATGAGGTTCTTGAGATTTACAAATTTCTGTCTATTTATTATATAAAATGCTTTTGGTAGACTTATGGGTATATAATTTTTATTTTTGTTTTTTTAAGATGGAAAAAACTGGATAAGTAAGATCAAACAACAAATCTAGAGTTGGGTTTGAAATCATTAAAGCCCAAACCCAACCCAAATTATGGAAATTATGATAAACCAGCCCAGCCCAACCAACGAGGCTACATCCAACGTTCAATAGAGGCAATTTTGTATATATAAGAAAATCAGGCCGTCCATTTAAGATCACACGGTTATAATCTTCTTATGTCATCTTCCATCGTGCGGATATATATGGAGGGAGGGAGGGAGGGAGAGAGAGAGAGAGAGAGAAAGGAGGAGGAGGAGGAGGAGGAGGAGGAGAACCTCCCATAGGGGTGAGATAAAGACAGCCAGCGGAGACTGAGAAACAGAGGGGCCAACTTCAAAAGCACAGAGAGAACGAGAGTTTTAGGGCGTCGAAGATAACAAATTAGAGCAATAATTTGGAGAAATGAGATGGAATTTTGTTTGTTTTGAAGAGAAATTCTCGATTCTCTAATGAAAATCTCACCTTATTGGACCTGTATTTGCTTCTGTAACATGTAATTCTCTCATTGTATAATATCCTCTTCTTCATCTTCTTCTGCTTTTGCATTGAAAGCTTCCTTGTATTAAAAACTTTTCTCTGTTTTTTTTCTCCCTTTTTCTTTTGGGTGTTTTTGTAATCGTTCAATTGTTTGAATTGCAGGGTATTTTGAGAAATCTTTGTTTTAGAGACATAGATCTTGAGGTTAGAGACGTCTAACTTGACTCTGTTTGTTTTCTTAGGAAATAAAGAGAAAACTTGGAAGTTTTACCTCGACTCTGTTTTCAGTTCTTTTTTTCGTTCCCTACGTTTTCCCAGCAAACAAACAATACCTTGAACTTCAAATCTATTTTTCTTTTATTTTCTTCTTCTGGGTTTTCTCAATCAGTGAAGAAAATCCAAATTGGTGTACAAAGATTTCATATTATTTTCGTTGTTTGTGGCAGATATGGAGAAGGAAGAGAAGAATCAGAGAACGTTTAAAGCACCAGAAACAGAATTTTTCTTACAGTGGGGGAATCGGAAGCGACTCAGAGGAGCGAGAGTGAAAGATCCTGAAATTTCAGATCGATCCAACGGTGGATTTCGCCGGAGAATCACTTCGCGCATTGATCGGTGTGTTGTCACTGCTTCTGAGAAGGAAAACTTTCATCTTCAACACACTCGTTTCACCAGGTGAGGAAAAGTTCTATAGTTTTCGTCATACCTCTGTTTGGTTGAGAAGAAAACTAAAGAGAAAGGTTTTTTTTTTCTTGGATCTTGTGGTCTTTGTTGTTTTTGTTTGTGTTTTAATCATGTAAACTGAACCGAAAAGTGGAAATTGAGGCTCTGTTGAGTTGATGTTTTATGTTTTCTGGTGTCCCAGAAAATCAAAAATCAATGATTCGAAGTTTTCATCTCCTTATTTTTCCCAACAAACGGAGATTACCCTTTGTTTGGATGCTGAGGAGACTCAGGGAAAGAAGAAAAAATAAAAATTTGAGTTTAATGGCTCTTTTTTTTTTTTGGACCCAATAATACGAAAAATAAAAATAAAAATTAGGCCCTGTTGAGTTTGAGGTTGATGATTTCTCCACTCAAAAGTTTATCGAAAATTTTATGATTCAAAATTTTATTGTCTTACCTATTTTCTCAGCAACAAAACGGAGACGGGAAACCCCAAAAATATGGGAAACCAGAGAGAGAGAGAGAGGACTGATGATAGAAAGGGGAAAATTAATTATGTGGGTGTGTTTGGTTTGTAGGAATTCTGATCCAGCGACTCTTCGATCTAACGGCGGCGAAAACAGAAGATCTTCATCGTCGCCGGAGAAGGAGGATCGGTATTACACAACGAGAGGGTCAGTGGATGATAATGGGAAGATTGGAGTGGAAATTGGAGGAGGGGAAGAGAGAGGGGCTGTTTGGCCAAAGCTGTTTATTACTTTGTCAAGCAAAGAGAAAGAGGAGGATTTCATGGCTATGAAAGGGTGTAAGCTTCCTCAGAGACCCAAGAAAAGAGCCAAGCTCATCCAAAGAAGCTTGCTTGTAAGTTCTATCTATGATTCCTAAATTCCAGAAATCTAGATCCAGGATGGAAAATGATGAGAATCTTTTCTTTTTTTTTTTCATTTGGGTTTTGGGTTTCTGTGATGAGAATTTATTTTTTGGGATTTGGCTTTTTTGTGTCTCTTTTGATTTTATCTGATTTGGGTTTCTTTTGATTTTTCTGTGTGATATTGATTTGTATGTATTTGTTTTTTTGAGGTGGGCAGTTGGTGAGTCCAGGGGCATGGTTATCTGACATGTGCCAAGAGAGGTATGAAGTCAGGGAGAAGAAGAGCTCTAAGAAGGTACCGGATTGGTTTTCTTACATATTAATTTTTACCATTTTTATCCAGAATCTCTCTCTCTCTCTCTCACTCCATTTCTATCCAAAATTCATTACCTCTCCCTCCTCTCTCTTTATAACACCATTTTTATCCAAAATCCAACCCCCCAATCTCTCTCTCTCTCCCTCTGTGTATGGTTTTAGATATTTGGAGTGATTTGTTGATAAATGAATGGTTTCTTTTTGGTGTTTGTATAATTATATGTTGGTTTGTGATACAGAGACCAAGAGGATTGAAGGCTATGGGAAGTATGGAAAGTGATTCAGAATGACAGATTATTATTACTGCAAAAGCAGAGGCCTTTTCCTCTTGAATTTTTTTTTTTTGTTTTTGGGTGCGGATGATAATGGAGTGGGTAAGGATTTGTAACGGGGAAAGAGTTTGTACAGTTGGTAACCCTTTTTAAATTTTAATTAAAAACAAGTTTTTTTTTTTTTTCTTCTTTCTTTTTTCTCATTTTATCGAATTCCACTTTAATCTGTACCCAAAATGCCATGGAGTTGGTCATTTGGGGATCAAATTAGGATTTTTAAGTTTTGAGTCATAAATAATGCTGCCAAAAGCAATATTATAGCACCTTGCTGCAGATACGGAGGTTCTGAAGTTTTCTTTATTCTATTTTCTTCTATTAATAGAAAAGTGTTGAATTTTTTAATCTGACAATAATAAGGTCACTATTGACTTACTAAGTATCAGATCTTGTCAATAAAAACCCTAATTGTTGATAGTAGGGGTCTTGAGGAGTTGATTTTCAGATGGTTGATCAGATCTTTCTGTGTATTAATACTAAATAGAAAAATTAGAGGAATGCTAAAGGAACTTAAACCATCTAATGTTTCAAACATGATCTGGTAATATCATATCATTTCAATGTATAATGCACAAAAGGAGAAGTGCAATCGCCCTTCCATGTCAAGTAGTTCAATATAAATAATAGTTCAATGTCAAGTAGGTAGGTTGAAAAAAAAAACGTGATATAAATGATTGTTGATTTAGCACTAGGTTTACCAATATCACAATTTTATACAAAGACTTACATTTTGAGAAACTGTGGTATATCAATTTTACATCAAATGGTTATTCACTGTCTCTTTTAACCATATACCCGTCAATTACAATGAAGAAGTTTAACAAAAGTATCACCAACTAATTAGGTTTCTCCAGTGAACTGGGAGTACAGCAATTTTATCATATTTGCATATGTTTCCATAAATTCAGTATCTGTCCATATATCCAAGAGAAGGTGATCAGTGATGTGATGAAGGATCCCTGCACAGACAACAGGATGAAAGCATTTTTATGAAGGAGAATAATAGCCAATTTGAATAAAAAGATGAATTTCATCATAAAATGTAATTTATACCATGAGGAAAACCCACGGGTAAATATTACAGGATAAGGAATTGGGAATTACTAGGCAGCCGGAGTAATTCAGATTCGTGAATCAATCAGGAATTTATGCTTTTACAAGATTTGAATGCCTGCCATAACAATATTTGGCTATATTTTCCAGGAGTAATTTTGGAAAAAAAAAATCATAAATAGATTAGAGTGGGAGGAACATGTGTATTTTTTTTTACTATGGATAAAATGAGTAATAGAATCATCAATGGATTTTTACAGAAGGAAATCATAAGTTGGGGTTCTAAAATTGTACAAAATATTTTGGCACTATGCAAGTAATTTGCCAATTATTGAATCTCATCATGCTACAAATTTTCAAGATTCCTCTTCATAACTGAAACTGAGGAGATCATTGTCATCAGAATGGCTCTTCCAGTTTTCAATGTAAATCAGAATTATGTTTCAGTCTGCACGTCCAAGACTACAACACGGTTTGTTTGGATAAAGTGTATTTCTAACCAGTCATGACGATGCCAGGGCAAACAAAGGACATTGCTGAAGAAAAACATTAGTCGGAAATGACTCTCTCCAGAAATTTGTTAGTAGCGTACCTCTTTATTCTTTTTCAGCTGTAAGATCAATTAGCTTGAAGCTTAGCAGCTTGAAGCATTTCCACTATGAGAGTCTTCACATCCCTAGGAAGGTTAAAAAAATAAAAAAATAAAAATGAAGATACACCCACTGAGAATAAAGCAACCAACTCACATAATGCATTCAAACATCGTTTAGCAGTCATTTATTCTAACATCTTGGCAAAAATAAATTTTATTTATTCTGATAAAACAAATTGATAGTTAATGCTTCTTTATAATGGAAGATATCAATCAGTCATAACAAAATTTCTCAATCAAAAGGGAAGTATACCAAAAAAAGCTTCATATTTCTTTTCACTTCATTACAATTTCAAATCTCAATATTGAAACGAAAGATATTGAGGTCAAGGGCATGATGCCATCAGCCCATGGCAGAAAGCAGTTGTTTCCCTGATTAATATGATACCCATGGATTTCAGCTATGAGACCCTTGCAGTAATACATTAGATTGGAGCAGAACAAAAGTAGAACAGTAATACATCTGGTTGGAAATGAATTCTAGGATTTTTTAGGATATAGATTTCAGAGTGTTGATATATATATATTTTCTGTGGGATAAGGTTTCTCATTTTTCTTCTTTATGGACCTCAGTTTACAAGGATTTTTCTGGGGTGCCTTCATTTGTGATTAGGGGAGTGCTGTATGTGAGGTTTGAGTGGGATCTAATCTTCTTTTGCTGTTTTTCCTTTTTCTTGCTTATAAAGGGAGGATAAAAAAGTAGAACAGAAAATACGAAAAAATCAAAGATCAATAACACTTTCATAAGATGAGAAATAATTTGCAATAAGACGTCTTACTTTCTATTCTCTGCACGTCTAGGGAATGGAATTCGAAGCTTGAAAGTATTCCCTTGATAACCAGCCTGAAAAAGAAAACAAAAAATTGTGAGAATTATTTTATGTTACAAGAAAAGAGAGTTCAAGCTGAAGGAAAATTGAACTCATGGAGTAGTTCACAGTGATTTCAAAAAATGCAAGTCACTTTAGATTTTAATCCAACGTCCAGAAAATAATTAATAATTACTTTTTAAAAGCCCCATTTTCTCATTAGAGAATCCTAAAGCCAAAGACAAATAAGTATCTATAAGGAATATATAGCAAAAAGACATGGTTAAAGAGAAGCATTACCTTAACATTGAAACCAAGACTGTCCATATCCAGCATATAAGCAGAGTCCACCTGTGGAAAATTATAAACACATCATTGTTCATTAATCTTATCAACTCTCTCTCTCTATCTATGTGTGTGTGTGCGCACGCACGCACTCACATTAAAAAATGCGGGCAAATTTTCACTACACATTACTGTCCAAAAATGGTATGCACATCAGCCAACTATGTAACAACCAAGTTTTGGGGACAAAACCTAAGACCATAGTAAATAATTTGGTAATTTGTTTTCCAATTTTCAATATATGAGTAGAAGAGAAGACAGAAGACCAACCTGTGAAACTAAAGCATTTTAAAGAAGTGGTTAGTTCTAGATAATACTTGCTCATATTGTTACATATGATTAATATCATGCATAGTGTAACATGACAATAGCTGATATGAAAAGAGATATTTAAAGAAGTAATAGAGATTACCGGAATTGATGTTGAGTGCTGCACAATCACCTTTGTATCTTCTGCATGATCTTTATTCATGTGAGACTGACTAACGGATAGATTGTTAGTAAATGACAAAACAGAAGAAATTATGTTAAAAGAAATATGTAGCACACAGGTACTATATTAACAGTAATACCGCAACAGGCTTAGAGAACTGAGATATTGGATCAACTTTTGCGACTTTATACTCCTCTTTGGTAAACTCTGGAAAAAAAAAAAAAAAAGAGAGATGGTAGCAATGTGAGAAATGATTGAGTACGGCGCACTAAAAACATAACATGAAGCATAATTGTTCAAATGCAGTAGCATCAAACACCACTGCCACAAGTCAGCTAAATGAACAGCAGGGTTGCACATTTTACTCTTTCAAGGATATTGAGACTGAACATGAAAATGGACTTTGGTTTGGGGAAAAAAAATGATGAATGGTAGACAAACCTCCTGATCCCAATAAAGCTGTTGCAACCCCAGACACATATCTCACAACTTTTGGTTCAATGCGCATAAATTGGAAGTCACCAAAGTCAACCTTCAAATTGGGAAGCTCCCTTTTAGCAGTCCACCAAGATATAGCAGCAAATTTCCGAGAAATAAAGTTTATTAGAGAACAAGAGGGAAAATTACCCAGAACGCATTGGGATGCTTCGCCAAGTATGCAGTACGAATGGCTACTCTATCCTTTTCAGGAACCTAATGAATAATCAAAACAGGAACTCTCAGATTTATCAATTCCAGTGAATTAAGGTCTGACTGCAAGGAAAATGCATTAACCATAAGTCCATAACCCCAAAAAGAAGAGGAGAGAGAGAGAGAGAGAGAGAGAGAGAGAGAGAACAAGCATCATCTGAGAAACATGAAATAGGGGAAAGAGGTTAAAACTTACAGCAACAGCATCACCATGCAGGGTTATGATTAAATCAGTCCTATCCTCGGGATCTTTTGCCACAAGCAATGAGCATTTGGGATTAGCTAACAAGTCCTGTGCAAAGGAACAAGTTTCCAATAACTATAGGGCCGAGGGGATTAAAATTTCTGAATCAAATATAAAGAAGATGCCCCTTGGTTTTAATCCTATGGTTTTAGGTTAAAAAAAGGTCCAGAGGGATACGTTAATGAACAATAACTAGGTCAGGACAACCTAGCTGTCGAACCTCATTCTAGTTTATCTATGACATTCATGGGGAGCACATGCAGAGGACTAGATATCCAGATATGACAAATAATTTCAATGCATATAACGCCAGGTTAATCAACTATTCAGTCCTGCTAATCAAAACATGAGCATTTATCATTGTTCTACAGAGTATTCAGCAATCTTCATTTTTGCGGCCTATCATCAATCAAGTTAGTTAAATTTTTGGTTAGGGATCTTCGAGCAGAAACATAGGGATTGTTGATCTAAAACCATATTTTGATCCAAGAGAACAAGACTTGAATGTCGCTATCTGGATAATTCTCCAATTAAAAGCCACATCTAAGAAAAATAAAAAAAAATTCTGGTGCAGACCTTCGTATGAACTGCCAGGCTGCTTACAGCTAATATTGGAGATCCATCAGCATCACATGCAAAGTCGACCATTGACCCCGATGGATAACCCTCATGCTTCTGCATATAAAAAGAAAATTGCAATGGGTTGAGCCAAAATGAAAAATTCATCTAAATGCCACAATCAAATATCCAATGATATACAACTGTCCAAAGGAAGTCCAAAACCATTTCCTCAGCCATGTAAGAACCAGAGGATTCCAATTATGATAAGTGTTTGTTTGGGTGCACTAAATGGTTTTTGTGTCAACAGCCATCCGTTGTATTATTAGGTTAACACTTGACACAAATATACCTGGGACCTCCTGAGGCTCCTGCATTCAACACAACATTTTTTATTTTATTTTTTTGGTATTAAATTCAATACAACTTTAGCTTGGTTCTTTATATAGTTTTAGTCATCCTAGACGTAGCAAGAAAGGACTTCATATAATTATCAACTCATTCACTCCTTTGGTCATCAATCCATCATATCCATGTGCCATTAGGTTTTCTAACACATGAATCCAATTTTATCAATAACAAAGACTTCATCAGTAAGGAGCATTTTTTTCTCCAAATTGCAAAATAAAAAGTAATTTTATTCCCAAATCTATAATTGTAAGAATTTCCATACTTTATGCCATATTCAGACAGCATCAATCTTTATTTTTTATTTTCTTCCAAGGTAAGGAATAATATTGGATGTTAGGGCAAATAGCTAAGAGAGTATGAGTAGCCAACTTCATGTGTAAGGATTGTCAGAGAATCACCATCCTTCGAATAGTTCTCAACAAGATAGTAACAAATTAACAATGGGGTCATTTTCCAATTTCAGCACTAAACAAATACAAAAAGAACTACCAAATAGAAATGACGTATTACTGTATCCATTTTTTTTCCTAATAAATTATTCCAAAACTCTTAAACTTTATTAAGGCGTATGTCAGAAAAAACCTGAGAAAATGTAGAGAGCATGCCACGCACGCTGCAATCAAGCAAAGTTCGAATTTCCTCCACCGGAGGAAGTCGGACGGCTGATTCCTGTAACAAGTAATAACAACCCATGATCAATGAAATTCAGATCCATTCTTGCACTAATAGCGATAAGTAATAACAACCCAATTCTTGCCCTTTATACTGAAGCATTATATTTTCCCCTCTAATTCACAACAAACAGTAATAGTGGGGGCAAAAATCTACCTGATGAGTTTGAATCAGTTGGAAGACGTTGGCATCACTGGTAACATCTCCAGGTGACACACTCTGAGTAGAGAAGAAACAAAAATTTTAAGAAAAAACATTAGTGAGTACAAGGGGATCATGATTTTTACAATATAATTAGCTTTGACAAATCAAATGATACATTCATAGGGTGGAGCTTTCTCAAAACAAACTGATAAAATCACACAAATTAGTTGTAAAAAAATGCAAAACCCATCATATATTTATGAAACCCTAATCTATTTAGTTGCTCAGAATTCACAGGGAAAAAGAAATAAAAAACTTTGGATGCTCATAACAAACTCGAATTCATATTTCAGTAACTAAATCCTGAGTTTTCCTTTCTTTCCCTACTTTTCTCAGAAACCAAACGGAGCATAACAACTTTTTTTTTCCCCCACCGAAGTACAAATGGGAAAACAAATCATACGTAATTTGTAAATGTACCTGAGCTGATGACTGAGTTGCAGAGGCCATAGAGAGAGGACGACGAGGAGGAGCAGAGAAGAGAGAGAAGGATTTAGAGTGAGAGAATTGAAAAATGGGAGGAGAGAGAGTGATTTTACGGCCATTAATGCCTGAAAATAGGAAAGTTGACAACGGTACCGCCCCCAGAGACTTCATCTTCCCCGACACGGCAGCACCTCCACCAACCTTTTTTAAAAAAATTTTCTTTTATATCCAAAAAATATAACAATAATTATATCATCATCATTCTATATATATATATATATATATATAATAAAGGTTATGGTGCTTATGAGCCTAAAACTAGAGCACTACAACTGAACACGTGTAACATGATTAAAGGTTCAAATTCACTTGATGGGTCCATCAAAAGATCAACATTTCATCAGCTAGATATGTGATGTGAACTTTTGATTCATTTTACAATCTGCGACAGCTCATGATCCCAGTGCAAAGTGAGCTCAAATTTTCACTATGGTAGTAGTAATAGGGTCTTAGTCAACTCCAATGACCAATGAAGGAAGGGTGTAAAGTCACTCTCTGAGCTAAAAAATCCAAATATAAATAGTTACATGTTCTAATATATTAGCAAACATTTTTTAAAAAATTTTTGGCTAAACTAATATTTTTGTAAATACTCCATAGTTTTAAAACAAACAAAATGTATTGAAATACAAATAAAATGTATTGAAATTTGTGCTTGATTGAGAGGGAAGAGAGATAGACAGACTACTAGAAAATCGTTCATAATATATATAAATAAGAGCAACTTTTAGCAAAGTGGTTTGTCATTTTTAATGTAGCTAGCCAAGAAATAGTTATGAGGGGGCCAAAAATGACTCAGCATTAGAAATGCTCTTATCAGCGCATCTATCTTAAGGCCTGTATTAATTGGCATTATTCATCCGATCACAAAAATACATGTCCATAAAATATACAAAATTCACGCATTATCTTTGATTAGTTATCCCTAATAAGTAGAGCAAGTTAATACAATTAGGCCCCTAATTGGAACCACATAAGAACTAAGATTATACAAGTCAATAAAATATACAAAATTCACGCATTTTCTTCTTTAGCACCTACTTGTCAAGATTCAAAATAGGGCTAAAGAGTACCAAAAATTAACCCACACACCATCTTCTTCCTAATTCCACTATTGCCTGTTGGGTACACACAAGCTTCGCTTAGGTTGATCCAGCTTGGTAGCCTCTAACGCTCAAGTTGGCATACTATTGGCGCAACATTATGTCCAAGCAGCATGCCATGTTCTTATCAGGTGAAAAAAACAATTGAAAAGAGTTTCATGTATCCGAATCTTCAATCCAACTAGTTCTCGGACAGGAATAAAACACCACCGATTCTGCATCAATCAACACGGAAAAAACCGACTGGATCGAATTTGTAACCTGCTTCTTGAGCCAGAGATACCAAATCAACTGTTCTACCCCAATAGAGTTAGTTAGGGGATGATTTCTTAGAAGCATGGAAAACAAATGTAACCACTGTACCTCCACCAAAATGTTTCTTCCAGATGGTATGATCTGCTTCTACAAGTGAACGAGAGATATCAGCTTCAAGTTGTTCTATTGGCCTTCAAATCCAGCAGTTCCTTCACATTCCTACAGCCTGGTTGTGGGGACTTTATCACCCCAATTCATGGTGATCCTTTCTCGGCAACGTTCTAGCATGAATGTGTGCACTGCATACAACCAGCTCACGAACCATAATTAAGGAGAATGAAAGAATTGCAGGCTATTGAAACAAAATATGATAAGGAGAGACATTAAGTTCTTCAAATGGCAAAGTTAAACAAGGGTAGATGCTATTGATCATGATACCTTTTATACTATAGGAGAAGGGGGGAGGCTATTGACTAGTGTTGATCCTGCCAAAATAGAGTGTTGGGATGGATGAGTTGAATACGGTCATGACCCTTGATATTGTACGTAGTGTTCCTGCCAAAATAGAGTTGATCCTGCACCTTCGCACGTGAAAGACCGGGACTTTTTCCATTGCACCAGACAATGGTTCATTCGGGTTAACTTTTCTAAAGAGTAAGAAATGGTAGCATGATTTGCTAACAATAACTCGGAGTATCATCAACACACTAAAAGGAGTTCCATTCGTAGTGTTGACACCCATGTTCGTGTAAGCTAAAGTTCTAAACCCCTCGATTACATTTCCCAGTAATAGATCTTTAACGTTATGCTTGGATCTTGGAAAGAGCAAGGAAAGAAAAAGCAAAATGGTGAAAATTGTTTAGAAACAGATTCCATTCCTGAAACATTTTCAACTTTTCCTTACCTTTGCCTCAACTTTTCCAAGATGCAAACAGAAGCTAAGTCTTCCTGGATCCCAATCAGCCAATCTAAAACAATAACAATCAAACTTTGCAATAAGACATCTCACCATCCTCGATTGACAAGACTTCCACATAAACCAAACCTCTCCTATAAGTTTTAACAACAGCAATTGAGTCGTTAGTTCCAAATAGAACTATAAAATTATGTACTTAAAAGTTAAAACTTGGTAAACTCCTACCCCAAAAGCCCCATGCCTCTTATGGCCAGGAAGGAAGCAGCAAGTGTTATGTCGGTTTCAAATATCGTCAAGCGTCTATCATCTTAGCCGACTATACACCAACAAGTTCCTTGATGCCAGTCTCATCACACACCAAAAAAAGCAAACCTACACTTAAGAGAATAACTTAATAAAAAGGTCATTACCCAGTGTTGGTCTCGTCAAAGTGAGATCCTGGTGCTTTGATGGGACGGAGATCCTGTCCCTGCTTTTACAGGAACAATGCTACAAGGATCCCGCTTTGACGGAAACAACACTAGGTAATGACCTTTTTAGAGAATAACTTAATGTATCCAATAAAAAGTTCCCGACCTATCCAAAGCATGAGAAGATAAAAAGCATCCTGTGCAGGAAAATATTTTCATTATAAGAGTTCCCAAACTTGTCTAGAACTTGCTGAAATCATTGAAGGCAAATGTCCTAAAACTTGACAAAAACAACTCGGTCTGGAATAGGCTAAGTATGAATCCTGTTGGATTTAAGAGGAGGGTTGAACTACAACTCATCAATCATCAATGAAACTATAAGATTTACTAATGCTCCATTTGGATCTCAAAAAGTACGAGGGAAAGAAAAGGAAAATGTTAAAAATTGCTTACAAATGGATTCCCTTCTAAGGCTGCATTTGGTTGCATTGATTTGAACGGGAGACCCCAATTCCAAATTCACATTTCGGTTTTCTTTACATAATACATAATACCAATGGAATTTGAACTGAATTTAAATTCCTAACCCAGTTACCCCATGTTTGCATCTCGGACAACTTGGAAGAAAGGAAAGGAATAATCCCAAAAAATGCTTTAGAAAGAAATTCATTTCAAAGCAATTTCCAGCATTTGCCATCCCTTTTCCTTGTTATTTTTCCCGAGGTCCAAATGGAGCAACAGTAAAGGCAAGAATTTTGAATTCCACAGAATTTAAAATCTAAAGTCACACCCAACTCTGCAGAACCAAACGCAGCCTAACTGAATCAATAATGGATCTTAAAAAAAAAAAAAAAACAGCTGTTCAATTATTTCAAAGCAATTTCCAGCATTTTCCTTTCCTTTCCCTGGTAATTTTTCAAGATCCAAACATTAGAAGAAAGAATTTTGAGTTCCACAGAAATTGAAATTTCAAAATCACATCGAACTCCGCAGAAGCAAACGTGGCCAAACTAAATCGATAACGGACGAAAAAAAAAAAAACCACCAAAAATCAGCAGCTCAATCCAAAAAAAATCCAATTCATAAATTCAAAGACATCAAACCAGCATTTCAATCCCCAAAAAAAACAAAAAACAAAAAGAGCAAAAATCAGCATTTCAATCCAAAAAAAAAGACATAAAAACCTAAAAATTCCAGTTCACAGATTCATTAAAATTCAAAGTACAATACAAAATTCATTGAACCACTTGAATCATCCAAAAAGTACAAGAAACGCAAGATCAAGAAGAATAACACGATTAAAAACAACAAAGGAAAAAAAAAAAGGAGGGGAAGACACACTGTACAGAGAGAGAGAGAGAGAGAATCAATCGGAATGGGAATCGTCGTAACCGGAAGAGGATGATGAACCGGAGATGTCCGATGAAGAAGAGGAAGAGGAATCATAAGGAGAAGGAGGGTAGCAGAAGAAGGTCCATAGAGATAAAGCTACACGGCGTAATTGCCGAAATGGGAAACAGAAGATGAGATCCAAAACTTGCTCACTGCTCAATCTCTCTGGATTGCATGCTATGTATTGGCATACGTTTGCTGATACGTTCGCTACCGACACGACCAATGGACTGTTCCACACCATCTTTCTCTTTCTCTCGCTCTCCCTTCCCTGTTCGTAGTCTTGTAGTTTTACTCGGAAATGGGTCTCTCTCCTCTTTTGGGAAAGAAGACGACAATTCAGACGGGTTTTGCGTAAACTACGTCGTTTTTCAACATAGATTACTACGCCTCCACACAAAAACTCCTTTTATTTATTTATTTATTTTTTCAGACAGGATTAAGTATTATAAAATAAAAAATATGAATTACTGAGATAAAATTTATATTTATTTTTAAATGTGTGTTTTGGGAATTTATGAGCTTTTAAGGGATAAGTAGCACTCGTAATTGACCGTGATAGTGGAATAAGGAGTGGGCTGAATATAATTCCAACTTTTGATATTACATGATTCAAATTTGTGCATTTGCACTTGATAGCCTTAGACTTTTACCATTGCGTGCCCTGAATTGAATTGCTAAATAAAAAGGACATGTTGAAATAATTTGCATAGGATGTCCAAATGCCTCCTCACAAACTCAATACAAGAAAGAGGACGACACCATAAGAAAATGCCATTAGGGAAATTTATGAAGTATGAATTAAGGTGCAAATTTATGAGCATCTCCAACATACAATTTCTTAACATGATACCATTTTGAGGAATGAAGTGAAAACAAAACTCAATTACGGTGATGAAACTATGAATGAACCAAGACAGAGGATCTCTAGTTAAAAAAGAAAAGATTGCAAAAAGTAGTTAGTTGTTAACTTATTCAAGACAAAAACAAGTAGAGTTGGAAAATGATAGAGAAAAGAAAGGAAAGAGAACAGGGGAAATACGAAAAGAAAAGAAAGGAAAGATGCAGAGACATTTAGCTAATAAATCCACCATTAGCCCTAATGACCTGGCCATTGATCCACTCCCCTGCATCAGTAGCTAGAAATCCAACAATCTGAGTTATATCCTTGGGTTCGCCCAGTCGACCCAATGGGCAAGCATCCACCATCCTCTTAATTGTTTCCTCAGTTTTACCCTCGAAGAACAGCTCCGTGGCTACAGGCCCTGGTGCAACACAATTAGCAGTTATTCCAGTACCCTTTAGCTCCTTAGCCACAATCTTCGCCATCGTTTCCACAGCTGCCTTGGATGCAGCATAAGCTGCATAACCTGAAATCAGTGACCCAACAACCGATGTTGATATCAAAATGATTCTTCCACCACCACCGCGCATAATTCTATTACTTGCCTCTCGACAGCACAGGAATGCACCTTTGGTATTGACATTGAATGTCATGTCCCAATCCTCTACTGTGGTATTAGCCAATGTTGGATACTTTGAATCAATTACCCCTGCACAGTTTACAAGGATATGAACTGATCCAAATTCTTGTTCAGCTCGATCAAAGAGCATCTTTACTTGATCTGGGTCCGAGACATTAGCTCGGACTGCAATAGCTACGAGGTGGTGAGGACTGGCTGAGGAGGAATTGAGGTCAGATGCTAAGAGGTCAGCTTGGGTGGAGTTTGAAG
This sequence comes from Hamamelis virginiana, assembly GCA_017140935.1. Lineage (NCBI taxonomy): Eukaryota > Viridiplantae > Streptophyta > Magnoliopsida > Saxifragales > Hamamelidaceae > Hamamelis > Hamamelis virginiana. Next base: position 474,107 of record JAESVK010000172.1, on the reverse strand, counting down.
CATAATTGAGCACGAGTTTTGCGCCAAGGGATCGAAGGTGAAGGGCAACAGCACGGCCAATGCCACGGGAACCACCAGTTACTATTGCTACCCGGCCATTGAGTGGAAGGGAATAGTTTGGTATATCTCTGGTAACTTCCCCTGCCATCATGGAGATGAAAACTGAGAAGAAGAGTTGGGGACTTTTTTTTTTCCTTTTTTGTGTGGGTTGAGGAGTTGTTGGGTGTCTCTAAATTTATATAACGACTCTGGTAGAAAAGCCTACTACACATAATAGGGATGGGTTTACCTACACCCAATTTTAACACCCATAATTATTGATCAAACCCAATTTAAAGGCCATAATATGAGCTGAATTAAATACTTAAAAAGCAACCCACTCTCACCCATAATTATTGATCAAACCCATATTAGCTGTTGTTTTAAAATCTAATTTATTTTTTATGTATTAATTATCTGATAACTCGTTTGGTTGCCGAGAAAAGGATTTGAAGGAAAAAAAAAAAAAGAAAATTTGGAATTTTTTGTTTGCCGCAAGTTTGGTTAGTGTTTTCCAACGACGGTAAGAGGTTGGGTTTGATTGGGCATGATGAAGATGGGGCGTGGGTTGCTGGCGTCAAGGTGAGAGATTGGTTTTGGATGCTGGCAAGGTTGCCGGCTGAGTGACAGTCCGGCAGGGAGGATTGGGGTTTATGGGGCAGATGGGCTGATGGGGAGTGGAGAGAGAAAGAGAGAGAGAGAGAGGATTGCTTTTTTAGTATTTAATTCAACTTATATTATGGTCCCTGATCTAATGGGGGATGAGGCGTGTGATTTATGGGTGTCAAAATTGGATGTTAGGTGAATCTATCCTCACATAATATATGCATTCATATGTAATTGTAGTAAAAAATATCCCCTACTCTCTAACTAGAGCAGCAAACGAGTCGAGTCGAACCAAGCCGAGCTTTGGGTTGCTCGAGCTTAAGTTAAACGAGCCGAGCTTTGGTATGTTTGAGCTTGACTTGTTTATTATCGAACTTGTTCGAGAGCTATTCACACGAACAACTTGATTAATTTGCAACCTTAAATTACAATAAGGGAAAGTTAAAAATTAATGTAAAAAGCTTAAAAAATGACTTTCATATACTTGATTTATATTGTAAATAAAAAATTCGAGCCAAAAAAATAAAGTCATGAATATGTTGAGCTTATTCAAGCCTAAATTACACGGAGTAATGTTTTTATAAATCTAAACACAAGTTTTTAATGAGTTTGTTCATGAGCCTACTAACAAGCTTGTTCACGAACACAAATAAGCCGAGCTTAGGTGTGCTTGAGCTTGGCTTATTTATTAAACGAGCCTAAATTTAAGGCTTGAACTTAACTTGTTTACTAAATAAACGAACTCGAACCGAATCCTTATCGAACACGTTTGCGAGCCGCTCTGCTGATTTGCAGCCCCAATCTAAGTGTCGAGTGAAACAAGGTTCAAGAGGACTAAAACCATCTTTTGCACTAGAATAGCAGTTAATGCATGTTCAGTGGTTATGCATGTGCGAACAGGCTCTTTTGGTTCAGTGGACTTGAACGGCAAGAAGACAATTTCAACGGGTTACGAGTTTTGCGAGTTTTGCGTAATGTCTTGTTGTTTTGCTACGTACAAAACTACGTCGTTTTTTCTCCAGTTTACTATGTTCACCCACAAAATCTCTTTTGGTAATTTATATTTAGGGTTTTTCCTTTCAGACAAGATTATGGACTGAAGGAGCCTTATCATCATATTGTATTATGAAGGGAGAACATAAATCACTCAGTTAAAATTCTTGTTCAAGTCATTAAGGCATTTCTCAATTGGCTATTATTTTTTTGGAATGACATAATGCGACATTCCCACTCTCGCAACCCTAACAATGAGGAGTGAACTGAATATAATTCTAACCTTCCATATAACATGCGACATTCGCCGTTCTCAAGATTTAAATCTATGCCTTTGCACTCAAACAGCCAGCTTGAACTTTTACCATTGCTTGCCCTGAATTGGATTTCACTGCATTAAGAGGACATGTTGAAATAATTTGCATAGGATGGATGTCCAAATGATGCCGCCTCCTTCAAACTCAATACAAGAAAAAGAACACCACCACCATAAGATAATGCTTTTAGGGAAATTTATGAAGTATGAATTATCTTATGGTGCAAATTTATGAGCATCTCAAACATACATGATCATACTTACCATTTTGGGGAATGGAGTGAACAAAACTCAAATACCTACAGTGATGAAATTATAAATGAACCAAGACAGAGGATCTCACAGATTTTAACACCACGGATCCAACAATTTCTAAACCTTGTTAAATCTAGAAAACAAGTATGCACTGTCCAAAATTCATTTCTCATTTCAAAAAATTTGGATACTGCAGTTGGTACCTGCTAGCATGCTTATAAATAGCCAGAACGTATTAGATCAAGAGAGATTGAAGACTACTGATCTTGCAGGAATCCTTTCTCTCCCAAGTAAGATACTACTTGCCCCGCCATGGCACATGGAGTAGGGCAAACCCCATCCTCCTGTCGTACTTCTATCTGGATAAAAGGAGGGAGAAAATAGGTCTCAGTTCAAAATGTAAAGAGACATTAAGGTTTGGTTTGGATCTTGAAAAGAATGAGAGAAATTAAAGAAAAATGCTGAAATATGCTTAGAAATAAATTCATTTGTAAAGCATTTTTGCTCTTTCCTCTTTCATTTTCCCTCAATTTTTCCAAATTCTAAATAGAGACTAAGGAGAAGGAGACAACAATGGTTATGATGATGCCTCAGAAATAAAAATGCTTTGTCACAAAAATCTGTGCTCATATGGTTTCACATAGTTTAGTAAATACAAACCTCACAATTTAATGGTGGTTCATAAGGATCATCAATGCCAGTAAAACCTGCAATATAACCGAGATAAAGGTTCAGCTACTCCATTCCATATTTCCAGCCATCAAGAAAGGGGAAAAAAATATTAGACCAAGTATAACATCACCCAAATGGCAGAATAATGTGTTTCAAAATTTTGTGTTGTTACTATTATGACAATGATATTTTACTTGATTCATGTCGAGTTTAAAATTTGAGGTTGGGCCAAAGGATTCTAAAATACTGCAAATTCTTTTGCGCCTCGCTTCTACTGCCCAAAATATACAAGCAAATCAGATAAGCTAAGTTGGGAAACTAAGAATGGCAAGCTCATATGTGAAACATATGATAATATTAAGGAGGGAGATTCAGGTACCCATGGAGCACTTTGCTCTTGCAGTCCTGCCTCTCAGAACCACCTTGCGGCAGAAGAGTACACATTTTCAGGTTTTTTCCATGCATTGTCATATTTGAATGACATGAGCATGTGAGAATCTGATTTTTACACTAAAGTGAAGTGAGATGCATGGAATGCGTAAGAACAAATATATATTAAATGCACCAATGAGAATAGAACTGATTACTCAGTTCCACTCAATAGAGCCTTAATCCTAACTACTTTGGGGTTGGCTATGTGAATCCTTTCTCAAAAAAATCGATTCGTGTACTAGCAAAAAGTACTGACTATCCTTACTGACCGATGTCGTGGGGTACCTTTGAATTTAAGGGGTAATAAGGATGCTCTATCTCTTTGAAATTAAGTAAAGGAAAAAGAATTCATCTCAACTAATCAGGCTAATTGGTTCGTTCAGCTGAAACACATATCATTGCTCATGCGCAATTTTGAAAATTGAAGCATTAAAATGTACAAAGGAAAGCCAAAAAGGGCGGGCAGTAAAATGAGATCATATCACATGCTATAATCGATGACACAAAATTTAAAAGGCTTTATGTGGCTAGCCCCATATCATAGTGAGGCATTGGAAAATAGGTAGAGTTATTTGTGCTCCACTTTTAGATTCCTATACTCCCCTTTCATGTATTCATTAATTCATTTTCACTCATAATGTGGAGCACAGGATGCTAACAGAGGAGTGTGAGTAGCACGGTAGCACTTCCCTTGCAAAGTAATAGAAAACCGAAAGCTGCACAAAAGATTAGTTTCAATAGCACACCTTTTATCTTTCCAGCACGTGCAAGCTTGTAAAGGCCTTTTGCATCTCTTTTCTCACACAATTCAAGAGGCATGTTCATGAAAACCTGTAAATGTTATGTATAAATTGGCATTCTATCTCCAAGAAATATTTGAACAGTCATAATAAAAACTGTGTACAAGCAGCCTTGCCTCAATAAAATTTTCATCTGGCAACAGAGCACGGCATGCATCCCGATCCTTTCTATATGGAGATATCAGACTGGCAATACAGATTAGCCCAGCATCAGCAAAGAGCCTCGCTACTTCCCCTACATTGGATGAGTAATGACTTAGAAATGATTAAACAAAATAATTCAAACGAAAACCATGTAACAAGCACACCTCATGCTCTAGAAAAGTTGATTTTAAAATGTTAAAAACATGATAACTTTCTTATTCTGACAATTCATATTATCCTTGTTCTTCTCTCGTTAATTATATAATATTTAAGATTTTAAGTTGATATGCGTTTAAAACCTGATATTACATAATTATATGAATACTGAAGCAGCGGGCAAACTTGCATGAGTTCAGAACTTGATGCAAAATGCCAGTTTAGCATGCTTCTGCTAAGCTGAAAGAACTCATTCTTCTTCACCCTGTTCTGCTGTGATAAATAGAAACAAACCAACAGTCTAACACCCAGTTTTAATCACTATTATTCAAATTTGGAAAATTGCATATTAAGAACAGAAACATTGGGATCCCTGCATCAGGTTAAGCATGGAAAAAGCTTCCTCTTGACTTTCCCCTCAAAACCCCCTCCAACCAACCACACACACACACAGAGTGCACGTCGCAGGTGATGCTGTCACAGGGCAAACAATTTACTGGTCTTATCAAGAACCACTTCCCCAAATTATTCCAACACCTGATGTGGATAACACTGCTAGAATTTTAGGATCATCAAACCACATGATTTGGCAAGCTTTATGTCAAGTGATAAACATCAAACAGTGAGATCTGACTTCTATTCATGTGCATTAGTCGTACAAGTCATCTTCAACAATATGAAAATAAAAAAATATCAAATGATCCCATCTTCAATGTCAGTTTACATTTCTGTTCTATGCATTAAAGCGGATAAAGTATTCAAAGTTGACTATCAAGCACCAACTTTAATCCAATTTAAAAAGTTATTCTCTATAGAAACATGCTCACCAACTCTGCGTATATTTTCAGTCCGATCTTCTGCTTTGAAACCAAGATCCCTGTTTAGTCCATGCCGAAGGTTGTCTCCATCAAGGATGTAGGACAGCTTTCCCCTAGAGTGCAGTTCTCTACCCAGCGAGCATGCCAGTGTGCTTTTCCCTAAATAGTTTGGACAAAAGAGTTCATAAGACAGTGTAACCACAAAAAAAATAGTGCACCATGTGGCATTATAAGTCCTTTTATAATGCGCACTACTTAAAAATGAGGCAACAATAAAGCAATCAAAGTAGTGCACCATTTGGCTCCCTGAATGCAAATATATTTCAAAGCTTGCTCAATCCAAAAACCAAAGTTTTATATTTGAGGAAAACAGATATTGAAAATGTAAATTCCAAGAAAGACAATTTCCAGTTGAATATGTTGAATTCTCGAATGCAAATAAAAATAAATGAATAGAAAGAAACATGAGCTGCCAAAACACTATTTCTCTAAATGAGCACTACTTATCTATGGTTCGATAGGCAAATAGAAAAGTAATAGGCAAGTCAGTTTTGAAAAACAAACCTGATCCGCTAAGACCTGTAATCCATACAACACACCCCTTCTGGTTTAGTAGCTTCTGTCTATCAAGCTTCCCAACGGGACATTCTTGCCAGAATATATTTGTTGAATTGCCCAAGGTAGACATCAGAATGTAATTCTTCTATTCCCTTCTCACAACTAAACATTTGAATCAGTGACAGCCATCCAATTGTAAAGAAAATTCTTGCATTATTTCTCATTCAAAATATTTCTAGCACCAAGATGTTTTTCTGACTATTTAAATAAATAAATAAAAAAGATTGCATATTGAAGACATCATAAATTGGTCTTACAATATTAAAAGGATACTTGCCAGGTCTCACAAATCTGAGATAGTGAAAGCCAAGAATTTTTAAAAAGTGCCTATGCTATTCTAGTTATTAGTTATTTTACCCCACAACTTAGCATTTCTCATAAAAGACATAAGTTGTGTTATGGCAAAGTTACAAATTAGTGTTGCTTTGTCTATTATAGATGCCCAATACATTTTAGGAATTGAGGCATGTCAGGAATGTTGTGAATGAAGGGATGTTTACAACGATTGAAATTCAAGTGAGGCACAAATGCTAACAGTGACTGCCAAAGTGTCTTCCATCTCAGCAAGAATCCAAGTTTTATTCAAGGTAGAATGGTAGAAGCACATTGATACGAGGTATCACCGGATTTAGGATGCATTGAAATGAAGTTCTTGCGACTATTAAAGATTCATACAGTTGAAAATGAATGATTCTAATATAATGACTGGGCCTCTGGCTACCTTTACAGGGACTTGATGCTACCAAAGCTATATTGGCAGTTGGGCTAGAGACCGACTATGTCGGTTCTCATGGGTGCTTGTTTCTCATTTTCAAGTCTAACCCTATGTGTAATGGATCCACACCATGGAGGTGTTGCGATTGGGACTTGTTATAGGGCATATACGGGAAACAAACGCATGGGTTTCTTCTCATTATGAATAAGATAGACATTTTCAGAAGCTGATCTTATAGGAGCTTTTTACAAAACAACAGGAAAGGGTTTTCACCTAGATCCTGGGGTCAGTTAAGCTGTGGAAGAAGAAGCAATGTGTTTAATTTTGCCACTTTTTCCATGAATTTAATGCTGGGTTTTTCTCATTGGGAAGAAGATAGGTGTTTTTGGAATTTGTAAGAGTACTTTTGAAGACAATAAGAAAGGAATTTATCTCTGTCCAGAAGAAGACACAGTGAGATCAATTTGTAACTTCTTTCCTTCTAGTCTCCAAAAGGGATTTGGTGACACTAGATTGGGTTTAAAACTATGGATTTCTCACAAACAAGTTGAAAAGACATTCTTTATGTTTTTTACGAGTTTAATAAGTAGGAAAGTTGCCACATCAAAGCTAGTTTTGTAATTTTCTTTTCAATTTCTTATTCTAGAACTTCAGGACTTGAGAAGTATAAAACAGCTTAGCTTGAGAAGACCAATTTACACATCTCTATTGTTAATTAATGGTTTGCTCCAAGGTTACCAATATTTTTCCTTCTTTACTCTTTAGAAATATTTTCCATGTAAATTGATTATATTGGGAACTTGTGGTTGCTTCTTCTTGTTTATTATTCTCTCTTCTTCCATATTGTTGCTATTTCCTACCATTTTTTAGTTTAGTTATGGGAGATCAAATATCTGATACTCGTAAAGAAATGGAAAGGCATTGCTTCCCTACACCAGGAGACAAGATGAAAAATGGGGATCACAATACAATAACGGTAACTTTATTTAAATAAACAAATAGTGTTCCCAAAACCACCCCCCCCCCCCCCCCCCCCCAAAAAAAAAAAAATAAAATAAAATAAAATAACAAACAAACAAACCCATAAGATGTTTCATGGGTCTAAGCAGAAACCAATGGCAAATAAACAGGCATCTTGAATCCCAAGCTTTGGATTGAATCTAGATAATAATGTGAAAGACATGACAGGAATGCTTTCAATAGAACAACATAAAAACGTACGTTTTCCAGCACCATTTAGCCTATAAACACCAAGCTATATAACCCATTAACAATCACCCACCAAACAAAAGCAACCTGATACCATTACCCAGAGAGAGAGAGAGAGAGAGATCAAATACCTGAAAGAAAAGCAAAGTGTTAGTGATGGTGTTCCTTCTTGGCTAGAGAGAGGGGTGTTTGTGGGTAAAGGGAAATGGAGGAAGAAAAGCAGGGAGAGGAATGATGTGACGAAAATTCAGGTAATTTGTTTGGATTTTTTGGGATCTTGAACCTGGACGCATTTGTAATTTTTGCGAACTGTTAACTGTACATCATTGCAAACGAACTGGGTAGTGCGCACTACGCCCCACTTCTTCCCTCGGGTCGGGTGTGCGCATTTATGATTTTATGTGAAGTCTTGAGTCTTGACTTCGACCTTGAGGTTCCCTCAAATTCACTCCATTACTATTTACTATTCACACGAGCTTGAGAGGGAGAAAATTGTGCGCTTACACGTGGCACAAGTATTCCTAGGCTCAAACGTTCAAAAATTAAATAAATAAATAATTTAGCCCTTTTTCTTTTGAAAAAAAAAAAAAAAAAACTTGGGGCTAAACCAACCCCAACAAAAAACTAATAATTCCAAAACATTTAAAACTCAAACTCTAGTATATATATACCCTAACCCAACATACTTCCAGAACAACTCAGACTCTTTCTAGAACATCTCAGACTCTAGCATGCTCTGAAATATTATAGATGCCAACAAACTTCTAGTAATTGGGTCATGAATCGGGTACTTAATTAGGCTTCACAAAATCCAACAATGGATTTGTATATTGGGCTCTATATCTTGAATTTTGGACTTTCCATCTTCCTAACAAGCAGAGTCGATGGCTGATAATCCTATGAAAACTTTCTAAGCAAGGTGGCGTGTCGGTTTGTGGGCTCTTTATTCGAGTTCACGGTATTGCAATGGCCAAGGGAACATATAAGGCGCGGAGACCTTGGAGCAAACTCATGATTGTGTGCAGTGTGACTCATGAAGAGCAAAAGCACAAGCCTTGTAGAGAGTGGTGGGTCAAACTCGAGGGAGAGTTAGAATTGATGTGATTGCATGTGAAGAGGAGATTGTTGAGGTTCACATGTGGGTTATCCCACATCGAAAAGAAATAAAAAAGGGATTGGCTTAACGTACCATGAATGAGACTCGCCACTAATGGACTTAAGTCTTTTAAGTGGATATGATTTCGTATATTGGCCCTATTTTCTTGGATTTGGACTCCCTGACTCGCCAACACACAAGTGGTGCAAGTGAAGAAATGATGAAGTTGGTGACACTGGTGAAGAAGATAACAAGATGATGATGCAAACATAATGACACAAATGGTGACTAGGACCTAGTCATCATCAAACCTAGGGAGGGGATAAATAAGACCTATGTTAGGTGATAGGATATATGGCAAAAAAAAAAAGGTGAAGTGTTTAAAATTTTTCAAAAAAAGATAATGTATTGACATGACACTATTGCGTTAAATGCCACATCGAGTTAAAAGTAAACAATAATCAAGAAAAATAATATATTCCTTTTGAAGTATAGTACTACAATCCCCCATCTCAATTTTTATTATCTTTTATAAATCATTTGACATAATGAATAATATGATACTTCATATCAGTACACAACTGACAAAATGATATCATATCAATATACTAATATGATATCATATTAGTATAAAAACTGGTGCGACATATTATGTCAGTTGTCATATTAATACAATATATATATTAGTGTTGATGTATCTAATAAATTTATAAATTACGGTAAATAATATATTTATGTTATATTATCTGTCATTCCCCCAACCGAAAAAATATGACAAAAGGTGGTGATGAAATTAGTATATTATGCTTTCAAATTAGAAAAGTTCAATGGGGAGAAAAATATGACTCTAGACAACTGTATACCTTTAGTATTGTGAGGTGGACTCGCAATTGATTGTCATAATCAATATCTATGTAGTAAGTAGCTCTACAGTGACTTAGTGCCCGTTTGGATTGAGAAGCAAAAGCAGGAGAAGGTGCTTCTCCCTATCACAAGCAGCTTGTGCACCGTTTGGCAAAAAAAAAAAACAGCTTCAAAAATAACCCAAAAGCCAAAGAAGCTGCTTTTGTGAGAATCACCTAGTTGGGTGATTTTCCTTTTTGTGATTCTTTTTTTGATATCAAAAGTTTCCTAATACCAATATTGCCCTTACAAAAATAACTAAAACAATTTTTTTCCCTTTATATCCCCCACATAATAACCAAACCCATCCATTAGTTTTCTCATAAACCAATCGTTGGATCACTGTAATTTTTTGCAAGCATGAAAAACATAATACGAGCATCTAATTCAACAGTTGATTTTTCAAAATACATATTCCATCTACCCTATTGAGGAGTGGACTGCTAATTTGAACCCCAAAAATTATAAATAAGATTATTTAAATTATTTATTATTGATATCATTCATATTATTTATTAAATAATATTATTCATATTATTTATCCTTATAAATAAAATTATTTATAATTTTATTGTCAAAGGTAATAGTGTCAATTCATAATTAAAAGCAACTTCTTCATATGATATCCAAACAGACAGTAAAAACACTTCTAGTGCCAAGCACTTTAAAATACAGTATCCAAACGCAACTGACTTCTGCTTCTGCTTCTGCTTCTCTTCTACTTTTGCTTCTCTTCTACTTATGTTTCCAAACGGGCCCTTAGTTGTTAGTAACGTACATTTGGTGGTTATTCTTAATTTAATATTAGACTTGTAGTTTACACAATATGCATGCGTATAGGAAAAAAAATTTAAAAAAATAATCAAGTATAAAAACTTGAATCTTAAACCAATGGTTATATCTTGGATGATTCTATTTTCATCCTAAAAGCGACTCTTCACATCCACTTTGTTTTACACCCACCATTAAATTTTATTTTTAGAAACTCTAAAACTCTCATAATCATGTGACATTTTTATTGGTAGAATCCTCCAAACGATCACTTAATTGACCATGATTCCGAGAGTGTTAGTATTTCTAAAAATAAAATTTAAAAGTGAGCGTAAAAAGAAAGCAGGTGCGAAGAGCCATTTTTGGTGTGCAAATCACCCTAATATCCTATACACAATTTATAATGACATCCATGTCCTGTACCATAACCCCTATCACTTATTTCCACATTCATCGATCCACGATCTGTTGCTTTAACAGAACCCACCATTTGGCCAATTCACCGCCGATACTTCACTGAAGAAGGTATGATGCTTTAACAGAACCCACCATTTGGCTAATTTACAGCCGATACTTCACTGGAGAAGGTATGATGCTTTAACAGAACCCACCATTTGGCCAATTCACCGCCGATACTTCACTGGAGAAGGTATGAGTTCATACATAACTCACACAATATCTGTCTAGATGGTGGAATATCTCTATATTTTTCTATATCTCTTTTTCTCAATCCTCCCTATATATCTCTATATAATGTTCAATATCTCTCATTCTATCCTGCTCTCTCTGCCCCTCGTTTTGGATTTTTGAGACTTTGTTGTAAAGTTTGTTCAATTTATAAATTTTTTTTTTGAGGTTGAACCATAATATCTCGTTTTTTTTTATTTTTAATAATATTTTTATGATTTATTTGACAAGCATGATACAATATTCAACTGGTTGAACAGTGAACTCGGTTGTTTTAATCCATTAAAATTTATTGGGCTCAAAACCTGCTCATTTGTGCAAAAAGCAGTTGATCCGCCGGTTTGATCGCGGCTTTTATGGGTTTTGACCACCGGACGGTTTTTTGAAAACTTAAATAATGGCTAAAATGACTAAAAAGTCCCCAAGATTCTTAAATTCTACCAAAGCCTTTTAAGCTAAAAATGTAATTTTATTTAAAAAAAAAAAAAACCCAAATGAAGAAAAACTGCAGGGTACAAACCGTCAAAACCCTTCTTCTTCTCTTCTTCTATTCTCTGTTCGCATTGCAGCAGCCCCTCACGCCTCAGCGGCACCCCTTCCGGCTTCATCCTCACGGCACAGCCGCGCAGCCCCTTCGCACTTTCGCATTTTGCACAGCCTCACGGCCCTCGCGGCCTCTTAAAGCTACATCTACTTCACTCATCCAGTCATCCTTGCTCTGTAACTTTGTAAGTAGCTACTAGCAGCTTAAGTGCTTAACAAAGTTTGAGATATTATTTTTTTCATTGCTCTATAACGCATCCAGTCATGCTCTATAACTCTGTAATTTTTTTTTTCTTTTTTTTTTTCATCTACTCATTAAATCAGCTTCATCCTAAAATCACATATGTCTGCCACAAGAGATTAAAAAGACATTATAATTTATAAATTGTACTTGTTTGAATTCAATTATTAGATATACAAACTCAATTTTTTTGCATCCCCACCCCCCACTAGTAAATTACAAAGGTAACAGCTTTGACAAGGTTTGCATTAAGGAGGTTAAAATTATATAATAATTTAAGTTAGATTTACAAACTCAGTTATTATCCATCCCACCACTTAAGCATATCCCATGATTACAAACCTGTGCTTTAGATAATTTATACTATACTTGATGGGGTGTTCAAATGGAATGTTTATTGCATTTGTGTGATTATAATTTATAATGAATAGAGATACTCCTTTGAAAAGAGCCTCCTAACTTTTGTTACAATAACTTATAGTATGGAAATATTGCAAACCATCCTATTACCCCTCAAGTTGTCACAATCACTCCATCTCTTAGTCCCCATTTGCACAAGCTTTTCTTAAATTCACTTTTGGAACTTAAAATTTCACTTGATTCAAGGGATGGTATGATAATTACTTCTAGACAAAGTCATAGGAGCACAGAACGGTTAGTAAAACGTTAATACCAAAAGTTATCGTAGAAAAAGTCAAGTATCCCCAACTTTTATCACAATCATTTTTAGTATAAATGATTTTATGTTTAAAACTAACACAAATGGGCTCTTAAATCAAGTGGAATTTTGAGCTCTAAAAAATGATTTTGGGAAAAGTTAATGTGAACATACCCTTAATGGACTTTGATTTGTTTGGTTGCCAAGGAAATAGGGATTATTGGGGGCCTTTCGTAGATATGGCTAGACTTATGACAACCAAGAAGAGGAAAAGAGTCTTTCTCATGTTAGAAGGTGTGAGGTGGGATTCCGTCCACATCCTTAAGTTTATAACTCAGACATTTCATCCCTAAGTTTATTCACTTGCTTTGATCGAAGAGCTTTTGATATTTGAATTCAGGTTGGATAGCAGAATCTGTCTCACTAATTAGAAAGAAAGACCAACTGTCAACTTGATTCTATTAATATAAAACATTACATCATTGTAGTTTTTTCTGGAAAGATAGATTGAACCCACTTCGATCAGTTGCATTGAATGTCCCCATTTTATTTTCTCCTTAGGAGTCTGACCTAAACCTTACTCATTTATTAAAATAGCCTCCCTGAACTTTGTATTAGTCTTTGAGCAATTACAAATCTGCTATTTGCAAAATTTTGGATTTAAGTTGGAGTATAATTTTGAGCAGAAGTGATTATGCATTTGAAAGTAATTGTTCTTTTATAAAAATTTACAAGCAGCGGTGAAATCAGCTATTCTATTAATACATTGTTGATTGTTTTTGGGTTTATTTGCAGGTCGTTCATTCTTGATGGCGTCTTTGAAGGACCTCCTTCCACCGGTGAAATCAGCAACATCCTCGTAGTATGACTATTCAAATGATCAGTGGTTCAAGAAATTAATTTATAATTGATTTTAAGAAAAATTGTATTTTCTGACTAAGCAATGTATATGAAAAAAATTGGATTCACTGATTAGTGGTGAAATTTTCGAAAAAAAAATATAATGATAAAATAAAAGTCAGTGGAACTCATTTTCGACTAAATTTCCATATTACCATCCAACCCTTTTGAGTTTTGAGTTGAGGCCCAGAACTTTCTAACAGTTGTGACCCAATAGGATATGATACCTTGCCGAACTGGCAAGCGTTGCCCAGCCCAATAGTGTAGCCTCTCATGAACCCAAGTACGTACGCTTTCTTCCTGTCACTAACCGTGACACGAGCATTCCTCCTTTTCATTTCACCCAAATCATTACCAGGCTACCAGCAGGGAACTCGAAGATGAGTGCCTGAACAAAAATGCTGGCACACTTCTTGGTGGGACGCAGCTCCATCGACGGCGCCGGCGGTGGGAGCTTATTGTTTGGCTCATGGACTTGGGTGGTCCACCGTCGGAGCCGTACAACCCACCGCCGGCGGTGGAATCCGGTAGTGGCGTCAGCGGCTATAAATAGCGAGCAGAACCACTACGCCGTACTCGGCCTCTCCCATAGTGCTTCCTCCACCGATATCAAAAGGGCTTATCGCCTCCTTGCTCGTAAGGTACTTAGGGCTTCTTTTTTTTTTTCTCACAAATATTATATATGTTTACTGAGAGGATATTGTGAGTAATCTTTGATGAATTCGAATTCTTATGGTTTTAGAGCTAAGAAGGTGTAATGGTCGTATACTTGTATAGCATGTTCTGGTTGAATTTGATATGTTTCATGGCATTAATTAGGTTTTGTTTGGTTACCGAAAAACCAATGAAAAGAAAGGAAAAGAAGAGCTGGAATGTTAGAACATCTAATTCAATCTTTTAATAATGCTTTGAAATTTTGTCTTTTACTATGTCTTCTAGCTAAGCGAATGGAGTGTTAGTGGTATTATATTTAGTGGTCATTTTAAGGAAAACCCATTGCAGTTTATCAGTTAAACTTCAGTTAATCCAATTGGGATTGTTTGTCTTTTGGGAATTATTTTTGGGATTTGTTGGTCTCACTCTCACAGCATGGCCTAGTGAACGGATTGTGAAAATGAGAGCAGAAGAGCTTTGATAGCATATCAAATATAATATATGTGCATTATTGGAGTTAAACCCAATGGCTCTTTTGTTGAATTCAAATTTGTAGTAATAAAATTGGAAACAACTCATAAAAATTGTCTTGCCAACATGCATAAGAAAGACGGGACAAAAAGGAAAATGGTTTAAATTCAAGGAAGATAATCTCTTTACTTCAGACCTTTGAGGAGGGTTTGGAGGCTGCTGGTGAATTCAAGGAAGATAATCTTCTTTACTTCAGACCTTTGGGGAGGGTTTGGAAGCTGATTCACCTGCTGTCCCTCTTGATCTGCATCTCTTTCATCAGTATTATTTCTCCTAGACGCATCTCCTTACACAACGATTGCCTAATTATTAGTGGGTTGCGGTATTCAAGGCTCCAATGTCATTCAGTTGTACATTTATCTCATCAATCTACTCCATAATTCAAAATAGCATCTCATCACGATATCAAATTGAGATAGAGCTAACCTTGCTCTGATATCAAATTGATGTTGAGGGTAGTAGGCTTTGTAGAGGGTTTAGGGTGGGGTTTGGTTAACGCTTGAAGGCTGGATGTTGTTGGAAATTTAGGCAGAAGCCGCTGGATATTTTGGATAACAGCTATTAGGGTTTCGCTGTGGAAATTCTTGACATTACCTATTGTAGGGTTCATCTGTGGCTATTTGAGGGTCTGGGATGTTAGAATTGAGATTTAAAGGTGGGATCAAGGTTGGGGTTATGAAAATAAGGTTCTAGGGGTTAACGGGTTAGAAAACAAAGAACTATTGGTGAATTTAAAGAAAACACAGCACCGTAGAAAGTAAAAGAAGAAGAAGAAGATAATCCTTTTAGAATCCCTCAGGCATCACACCTAAGTTAAGGTTACATCAAGCAAACTTCATAGCTACAGAAAATTCTGTATCTTTCATTCATTATCATTTATAGGTTTTAGGGGTTGAAGGGTTAGAAAAAAAAACCCGACCAGTCTAAAACAAAACCAATACACTACTAAACTCAATTATGCAAGGTTCCAAGTGGGCCCTACATCATCCAAACACATACCAAATTAAAGCTTCAGTCGTAGAATCCCATTTACATGCATCTTTATACACTTTCAAAGGGTACTGCTACTGATTAACACATACCAAATTAAAGCTTCAGTCGTACAATCCCATTTACATGCATCTTTATACACTTTCAAAGGGTACTGCTACTGATTCCTATCAGTGGGGTACATGCCTTATATGAGGCCTCAACTGGTGGCATGCACTTTAACCCAAATATATGGGTTTAGGCCTAAGGCCCTTTCATTTGGTATTGCTTGTTAGTTTTCTCATTTTGACTTCTTATGAGCTATGAAAAATTACTGTCTCCTTTAATTCTTCTTATTTGCATTTTTTTTTTTTTGGCTTACCATATGATTCTGCTAGTCATTAAGAGACTTAATGTAGAATACTTCTACAATTGCATTTCTTTTGGTCAGGAAGTCCTCACAATTGATTATGTGGCCTGTTTATGAACTCTCTATGAGACTGGCACTAACAAAATTTTCACTCTTATCTATTTCTTGTCATGATTACAGTATCATCCCGATGTTAGCAAGGATGCACAATCTGGTGAGGTCTTCAAGAGCATCCGTCTTGCATATGAAGTGAGCAGTCCATAATAACCTCCTAGATTTGTGATTTACTGATAAATGCTCTTATGTATGAAATATTAGAAGCCTCTTGAGCCATTGGCAACACCATTTTATTCATGATACAAATAATTTATCTAATTAAGAGTAGGGTGTAGCAGTGAATTTTTCGTAGGGTGGATGTAGATGTGGCTGTAGATTAGGGAGTTTTGAGTTATCTGCGGTGGGCATGGTTTTGATTGCATAGAAAACTGGGAATTCCGTGGAATCTGATTGCAGTTTTCTGATTTATTCTGGAAACTACAGCTGAAATATTGTGAGAAGAGGAATAAAAACCTTGACCTAGTGTTATTTTTTGCATGTTTTTAACTTGTGCAAAATTGAGGTAATCTGTTAAAGTCATTTAGTAATTAATACTTTCTGCATCTAAATTGTACTACTTATATTCTGAGAACCTTTTTTTTGGGCTAAAAGTTTACATTTCCCTATGTTTTGAACAGATACTATCTAATGAATCAACGAGGTCTCAGTACGATCGAGCACTCAAATTTCAAGAAGAAACAGGCAGCTCATGGAGAGGAAACCGGAACTATGACCCTGAATTTGAAGACGGGGTAAGGATCTATAGGTGGGCTGAACTGAGGCGGAAAATGAAATATGAGAGATATTGGGAACATTATAATGTCAATGGGGAGAATTCTTCCTTTGATAGTGAAACAGAAGAGGTGTCTGAGGAAGGAACCTCAGATGAAGAAGGGAGAGGCTCCTTTGGCGAAGTGCTAAGATCTGCCTTCTTTTCTCTGTTTCTAATGCAGACCTTTGGATCGCGGCTGTCTCTCACCTTTAGTAGCCTGACCGCTTTTTTTGACAGGAAGTTGGATGCTGGGTATAAGTTGGGTTATTTGATAGCATGGATTTTGGGTGGGAGAGGTGGCATATTGCTTGCTTTGTGCCTCTCATTTGCAAGTTGGGCTTGCGGCAAAACCAGCAGCAGCGTCGTCACTCTAGTAGTGGTAGCCATGTGGGTCAGCTCAAGTCTTGCAAGGTATGCGCCGCTTCCGCAAGGTGCACTTCTTACACTCTTGTACATGTCCATTAAGTTACAAGTTGATTTAAACTAAAGCTTCTACTGCTGCTGCAGCGTGCATCTGTAATGAATACTTACTTTTCTCCTTTAAAAATGGTTGTACATATGTTGAAATATTGAATATATGTTGTTATTTGATTAGTTACAGAGGAAATTTTAGAAATGCAGATGAAACATTTAAAAGTCCTTTGGGTCAATACTTTGAAGTCGAGAATTTTGGCTTGTGTACATTTTATATCCACCTCCTTAATATAAACTGCTCTGTTTGGATCTCCGAAAATTAAAAAGTTAAGGAAAGTTAAGGAAAGGAAAATGCTTCAAATGGCTTGAAATAATTTCTTTTCTTAAGCATTTTTCTTTTTCTTTTCTCCTTCTCTTTTCAGGGATCCAAACAAACGCATAAAATTCGAAAAAGGGTCTTCCCCTGCTCCATGTCGCAAATAAGATTTGATTGATACATGAAAATTTCCATACAATTTGAAATGAAAATTTAAGGTTTTGCAGTTGCAGAATGGTACAAATAAAAAAGCTACACTTCCATATCTTTCGTCCCCTCGGTCCAACCCAAAGAAGAAAAAAACAGAAGAAGATTAAATGCTTCTTTGATACTGGAATTGATTGCAGAAATAAAATCCTGCAACTGCAATCAGCTCTTCAATTTCTCATCATTCTTGATCTCCCTCAGATTCCTCCACAAGTACCTTCCACTCGCCATGTCAACTAATACCCAGAATCCTCCTTGAATCATCTGAAATTCCAGAATTTTAAAGTTAGGAGAAAAGAAATCCACTGAGAAAAAAGAATCGGAATGAACATTGAATAGGAAATGAATATTACCTTTTTCAAATTGAATTCTTGTTTATCTTTTGGTGTTATCATTTCTGCCGTAGAGTCCTTGAAAATGTCGGTTTCCGGCGATGACCGGACCGTCCTCCATGCATAATATCCTGCTAGTACAGCTGAGAAAAACACCAAGAGGAACCTCATAGGACACATATTTTACGGCAATCGGAGATGACTTTTCCGGTGATCGGAGATGGGTTTTTTTGGGGTTGTGAACAGAATTTTCCTTGTTTTTGTTGAGGACAGATTGGATTTTGAGAACCAGAAGCTTTTTTAAGGGTGTATTAGAATATATTGAAAACGCGTTTTAGGTAAATATATGTGAATTCTTCAACTTGGGGTGTTTGTTTACAAAGTCAATGGCTTCACCACCTAAACATCTAGAAGGGTATACATAGTCAGCCCCTCAGCGGTTAAGTTTGAAAATTATACAAGGGTATCAAAGTCTTCTTGCAATATAAATATTAAAATCTAATCCATTGAAGATGAATCTCACCCACTAAACGAGTCATTTTCTTACAAGTGCATCTGATTTGGCTTTTTAGCAAATGTAGAATGAATATTTTTGAAAACTGATCAGCATTGGATTAAATATTATTCATATATATGACATGCATGTCAAAAATCACATTGATTTGACATTCGGTTTCTAAAATGCAAGTTATAAAAAACAATGATAATGTCTCACAATCTGTATTTTAAAAATCGATTATTAAATTATTGTGATTTTTGTCATGCATGACATACAATAGAAGAATATCTAATTCAACTTTTGGTTTTTCAAAATTGTCATTTTACATTGACTAAAAAGCCAATGGATTAGACAAAACAATCTCTCATTGGATGAAAAATTAAAGGAGAAATTACATGAAACCTCATTGGACTATAGATCAGTTTTGTAAACTCCTAAAAATTTGAAACTGAACAAATAATCTTCTTGAATTATTAATTTATAACATTTTGTCATCCAATCTATTTTTCATTTAAAAAAATTAAAAGAATAAATGATGTGAGCTTCACATGATGCTATGAAGCTAATTTAAAAATATTAAAAATTATTTATTTAATTTTAAAATTTATAAGGATTTTGTAAAATTAATTGGTAATTAAAAGGAGTATGGTGTAATTTACTCTAGCTAGAATAAAGTCATTGTATTTATTATTTAAGGGGATTCAAATGAGGTGGATTTTTCCTCATAAATAGGTTTAGGTGGATTACATGAAATTGTGGGTCCTACCATTATCGTTGATTCGAACTAGTCAAATAAGAACTAAAACCCCTTCATATGTTGGATTAACCCCAAAAGTCGTGATTAATTAGAGGTCTATTCTAGCTCACACAAGCATTGTTTAAAACAAAGAGGATAAATTTTCAAAACTATCCACATTTTTTCTTTATAGCGGTGCATGAATGAGGATCATCTGCTTAGGTTTGCTTAGTACTTTGATGATGTGTCATGATTTGAATCATCTGCACATCACTCAAGTAAAAAGTAGAGCATTCAGATCATGACACATCACCCAGGTATATCCAAGCCCAAGCAGAGGATCCAGACTCAGGGGGGCATAGCATTACTTTTTTAATTTATAAAGTTTTACCCTTACAAACTGTTAAGAAATTTTGAAAATTGAATCAGATTGCGTTTAATTTTTTTTAGTACTATCTAATTTTTAAACAAACCTATTTGTAGCTAATATGAAAACCTTTGAGTTTATGCTTTGTTGTCTTATAATTAAACTAGACTAGATAAATTAGTAAAAGGCAGGGTCGGTTAGTGGTTGTCGTCTTATAATTTTTTTACTAGGTGGTCCTTATGAAACAAACTAAAAAAAGTTCAAAAAAGAAAGGATCCAAGGGTGTATGGGAATAGAGTTTGATGGTGTGAGAGGGTTTTGCTGGCGAGGTGAGGTTGGCCGGCATTGTGGCTAGCCGGCGATGGTGAGAGGCAAGGGGAGAGGAGAAGGAATCGTGGGATGCGGAAGGGAAGAGAGGGGGGAAAAGTGCAGATGCAAAGGATAGAGAGTGAAAAGGTGGGTTTTTTTTTTTTTTTTTTTTAAATCAATACGCTAGTGGCCATTAGATTAAAGCAAATTTAACGGTACAGATGAGAAGTTAGTTTAAAAGTCAAAATAAGGTGGTAGGTGATTTGAACCTTTTTTATTTCATCACTACTTGATAAGTCCATTTTTTATTTTTTTATTTTATAAATTTGTTCAATCTTATATAAAAAAAAAAGGGGCACAAGTACAATTTTTTTAATCAAATATATATTAGTTTATTTAAAAATCAAATAACATTAAAGGACTGGACTCAACCTGATTTAATGCAGCTTGAATTTCTTACATGTTAGAGGGTTCATGGATTATGCCAAATTATTCAAACAAGGCCTCATTTCAGAATTGAAAATTTCAAAAACATAATTAATTGAAGATAAGTCTAATGTATTCGTTGAGTTTTGTAAAAAAAGAAGAAGAAAGAAATGAATATAGTTTTTTTTTTTTTTAAAAAAACCATTATTTAATTTATTTAATAACCAGATAGCATTAATGGATCGGAAGTAGTATGATCTAGTGCAGCCATAATTTATTTGAGACCCAAGTAGCTCATTGAATTTTATTTCTTTTTTTTTTTTTGCTCTAACATACACCTTATATCAACATATCAACAGGGCCGATACTAAGATTTAGGGGGCCCTAGGCCCATTTACTTGGTACAATATGAGTGTTACTTCTTAGGGGTCTTATTGGGAGAGAGGGGGCTTAGTTATATCACTTGAGGGTTGGACATTTTGGGGAACTTATTTTAAAAAGAAAAATTGGGAATGGCCTCTCTGGCCTTTGCTTATCAATGATAAAAATAACAATATTAATTGGTCAAGATGGAGATGGTTAATTAGTACCCTTTACAAATCACTTTACTTAATTGTTAGAAGCAAATTAAGGATATAATGAAATTAATGCCCTTAATTTGGTGAATATTAAGATGAGTTTAAACATCCATTTATGTAGTAGGGGCATTAATATATATTAGGCATAAAGAGTCCTCTACATTAGGGCATCATTGGAAAAGAATGTTAAAATTAGGCATAAAGAGTTTAAAAGCATATTATCCTAGCTAGCTTCCTCTTCTTCTTCTTCTTCTTCCTCCATAGATGTTTTGCGCCTCGAGGTCTTTAAAAATGGCCTCCCACTAGGTTTGAAATTTACAGTTAGCTCATATAATTTCTTTAAAAGCTGTGTTTGAATCTTAGAGAGCATGAGGGGAAATAAAAGGAAAACATTAATTTAAAGATTTTTTAGGCTTTTTTTATAGATCCAAATAGAGGCTAAATAGTTCAATATCATCCATCACAATGGTTTTAGGCATTGAGTCTCTTATATATATGAGATTTATCTAGTGGTATGAACCATGTTACCTTATTTATTTGTTATTAATTACATGCCGAAAAGTGGGGGGAAAAAAAGAAAAGAAAATGCTATGCACAGCTACAAGTATTTTTACAAAAAAGAAAATGCTGTGAATTTTCAAAACTGTCATCGTTCCTTTTTTGTAGCGAGCTCGATACCTTATAGCAGTGAATAGCATTATTAAATAAATAAATAAAAGTAAAAAAGGAAAAAGAAGAATATTAGTGCTTCTTGAATAAGATGGAATCTTAGTGTTCTTCCAAACACAAAGGGAATCATCTCTCTTGTGGGTAGTGGTAGTATTTTGTAGATTCTGAGATGGATTTCCATCACAAGATTCTCTCTAGTGGCACTCTTATTTTTGTTTTCTCTTATCAAAACATGTTGGTCCCATTGTTTTCACTTTTTTTATTTTTGTTTAGATCTTGTTTTTCTTTTTTGTTTTTGGGGCTTGAAGTTTGTGTATAGTAGTAGAAAAGGAACGATAGAAATGAAAAGAAGCAATCTTTTTGGGCAACAACATCTCACTATATATATATATATTCATCAACATGTAGAGTGGGATATTGACCTAAGAAGAATGGGATAATGGGATTAAACCTAGATCCCAAGTAATAGGAACTTGAAAATCAAATCAATTTCAATTCTTCCTTATCTAGCTAGCAATTCTACTCATTGCCTGCCTAATCAACATCCAATATATATTTGATATGTCCATTATAAGTTTGAAAGTAATTAATACATTGAACAATACCAAGACTGGCCTTATAGTTTGGATATATATATATAGTATCTCGATCTTCTCTTAATAAAAGGAGGTAAAGGTTTCGATCCTGCTCACATTGAGCAAATATAAGCATTATAATTAAGGTCCAAAGAAGCGCATTAATGAACAACACCATAAATATTGGCCATATAGCTTGAGTGGTTTCTTTCTCCCTTAGTAAGGGGAGGTGGTAATAAAGACTTTGATTTCACACACATTGAGCAAGAGTGCGAGCCTTGTAGTTTAGATGGTATTTTTCTCACTTAATAAGGAGGTGGTATAGAATTCAATTACACTTGCCCTTAATAATTAAGCTCGTATTATGACAAACAAATTAAAAAAAAAAAAAACTCTTAGGAGGGGAGAAAAAAAGAATAGGCTCCATTACAATGTAGTAGTGGACCTTTTACCACCTCAAACTATGGAAATTGCTTCCTAGTAGCATACTTTAGGTATTTGTAACAAGAATATAAAGATGCTCCCACCTCTTTGATCTCTATGGAGTGCAACAATTGTTTAAAATTATATATATCTACATTTTAAGGTGTGGCATATAATTGCAACTTTATAGTTTTACATATAAAATAAACAACGAACAAGGATACACTGCTTGTAAAAGAGAAGCCTCTCTCTGGATAGGGTTTAGGTCTTAGTGGGCATGAATGTGGGTTTCCTTTCTATCTTTCTTCTTTCCTTTCATCTCTCTGTCAATACATGCGCTTTGATGGCAACATGGTGTTTTAGTGGAGTCCAAACTTTTGACCCTTCACCTCTATTGTTGGCTTCACAGTCATTTGAAAAAGCATACAGTTCCAAAGCTTTTAGGGACCACAATTTAATTCTAGAACCATGCCCTTCATGTGGTTAATGTTAGGTTACTTCTAATTACTAAAATGGAGAGAAAGAAAGAGAGAGTTTTACTCAGAAAAAGTCGGGAATTTTATTGGCGGAATTTTTGTATAGAGACATGAAGCTAGGTGGTGTTGGCTTCATCCTATCCCCCATCTCTACATAGAAGTTCCGTCTATGGGACCCCTAACAGAGTTCTTTTTCTCGTGTCGTGTATATATATATATATATCTGTGTGTGTGTGTGAATATAGCATGAAATATATATCTTAATGATCTTGGGTGTTGGATGCATGAATGAGAAATATTTTCAAGATAACTCATTTATTTAGTGTTTCTCAACATATTTTACGCCAGGTATGACCATGGTCACCAGTTTGGTTAGAAAGATTGGATGATGGAATGAGAAATGAAAGCAGGAAGCACCAAAAGAATATATATATATATATATATAAGGATTGGGAAATCTCTTTTATAAAATAGAGAAGAAAAGAAAGAGCAAGAAAGTGTGTCAAAGTTATGACTAAAAAAACTTTCTTAGTGGTTAAGAGATAAAGTAAGCAGTAATAAATTAAGCAATCATGAATATATCTGTGAGGTTATTTAGGCACCATTTGGATTTATTTTTTATAAGTACTTATTTGCTTTTTAAAAAATTTGCAATATATAATTTCTTAGAAAAATTTTAAAAAAGCAAAAAAATACTTATAAAAAACAAATCCAAACGGTGCCTAAGTATTTTTAGAGATTAATGGAAATAAATCTTAGCTTACTGCAAAATGTGAGATACATGCAATATATATTTTGTGCAGGCATGAATATTTCCTAATTTGAGTCCATATATATATCATGATGGGAACGACTCTTATAAGGATTTTATATCTTTATATTAAAGGTTAAATTCCCTCTTCACAATCTTAATTAACATAGTTCCTTGAGTATTATGTAAGGGTCGGGTTCCTCTTTCCGTTCATTTCACTACTATTGTTACTTCTCGTTCTCAAAACATTACGTGTGATATGTATTTTGACAAACCTATTATTGGATTAGATACCTTCTTATATATGCATGCCAAAAAATCACAAGGATCCAACAGTTAGATTTTAAAAAACGTCACTGTAAAAAATTGTGATATTTCATATTAATTAAAAAATATAAAATAGTTTTTCGCAATAACATTTTTCAAAAACCGAATATTTTGATAATATATCATATTTCTTTTATCGCTCGTTATCAAAACATCAATATGAATTGAATATTTTGAAAAACCAACTGTTGAATTGGATACCTTTCTTATACTATGTCATATATATATGTATGCCAAAATTATAGTGACCCAATGCTCATTTTTTGAAATATGTTATCATGAAAAATTATTATTATTTATTTATATTATTAATTAGAAACTTCACAGTTTTTTGCAATGAAATTTTTTAAAATCAAACTATTGGATCCCTGTGATTTCTTGGCATGTATGACATGCATAAAAAGGGTATTTAATCAAAATATATTCTGCAATTGGTCCTACTGAAATCACCTGATGCTACTTTGCCTTAGGTGCATCTTATATTAATATCTCTATATATTAAGTGGAGTATTGTAATCAACTTTACATTGAGGGCTCACTTTGGGATATCCAGCTGCGTGGTTCTATTATTGATCATATTACAAAAGATTCCTTCCCCTTTCTCCTTTTTAGCTAATACATGTCTGTTGACCCAAAAAGTTTGCAAGTCAATTGGAATTGCTTAAACATACTTCAACTATTTGCATTGGTTAATAATTTTCTTTGGAAAGTAGGGAAAGGGAAAAAGAAAAGAAATATATATATATATTAGGGGTGTGCGCGGGTCGGGTGAGTGCGGGTGGAGGGTAAAACCGCCAACCAACCCGCCATTGGCGGGTAGCTAATTTTCCCACCCGCCTACCTCAATAACCGGCGGATTAGTTAAATATATGGCGGGTTTCAACCGGCGGGTTGGGCGGATTGAGCGGGTGAAGGAGTACTATTTTTTTTTTAATAAACACCTAAAGTTCTTAAAACTTTTTTAACAAGCAAAAACACCTCAAATTCGTATATAACAATGCAATATTATTTTATTTAGTAATTAAACTATAATCCAAACAATTCTTCCAATTGTAATAAACTAAAGTGCCAAAATAAAATGCCCCACAACAATAGAAGCTACTAACTAGACACATAATATTAAAGGTTCATTGTTATTAAAAAATCTTACAAACTAACATATGGTTTCACATTCAAAATTGAAAGAATATCATATCAAATTAAATAAGTTCATATTCAAACTGTCATAATAAATATCTCTAAAGAAATAAAAAACACTAACTTGCAAGTATATCCAATTAAGGGAAATATAATGTAGTAATGAAATTTATTTTATATAAATATATTATTTATTTATATATAATTATTTGGCGGGTGGTGGCGGGTTTAGGGTGGGTTGTCACCTATATACCCGCCAACCAACCCAACCCGCCAAAAATTCATCATATCCACCCAACCCAACCCGCCAAACCATTGTAATCGCGGGTTGCGGATGGGGTCGAGGTGGGTGGGGTCGGGTCCGGCAGGTTGGGCGGGTTTTTGCACACCCCTAATATATATATATATATATATA
>JAESVK010000172.1:436174-447786 GCA_017140935.1 Hamamelis virginiana | reverse complement strand
GTGGGCCTCATAATAGAATTACTGTATATATATATATATATATATATATATATATATATATATATCGGAGTGACCTAAAATTTTAAAGAAATGGATTAGGAAATGATTTATAAATCTTTAAATAATACATTAATTGACGAAGTATGCCATATCGACCAATTGATGTATTAATACTAATATATTGTTGTGCTAACATAATTAATATAGTGATCGAGTTAGTGTTAGCATTTTTTTAAGGTTAATGTATTGATATGGCCGTGTCACATCGTTTGCCATATTAGATAATTGATGAAAGTAGTGTGAGAATTGTAACACTCAGTTAATTAACTTATGATTCAAATGAGCCCATTTAGTTATTGCCATTTCCATTATCATATCAATATTAATATATTATTATAATGGCATAACTGATCGACTTGGTGGATGATGTTTCAATGACATGGTGGATGATGTTTCAATAGCCCGTTAGTAATTTTATTGATATGATATTGTTCGTCGATCTATTATATAAGACGCGTTTGTAAGAATAATAACACTGGACAAACTTACTATCCACATGAGCCCATTTGGTCACTACTCTTTAAACAATAATAGTTGAAAAGATTATAATTAAAAGAACCCACCATTGCAAAATTAGAGTGACTTTTGTTATATGTCATTGTCTTCCACATTCATCCTCCACCCCCAACCCCCAAAACAAAAACTGATGAACAAAGCAAGGAAAACACCCATACGTATGAAAAATACTTTTGCTTTGTAAATTTGAATGGTGGGAAAGTGGTAATGTGGCCCCAAAATTTGGTCATGGGCATATACAGCACCTACTAGGCTACTACCCAAGGGAGATTCCATGCCAAAAATTGATTGTGATCAAAGGATATTATTTAATTCCCTTTTCTAAATAACTCAAGTTTACATTAATCATGAGGAGAGACAATCATAGGGCAGCCCATGAGACTCCCCTTTTTGGTTGAGAGAGACTCATGAGTGATGTTTCTTTCTTTCTTTAATTTCTTTTCTTTCTTTATATCTAGCTTTTTTCAACTTTTTTCTTTTTTTTTTTTTAACTTTCTTTACATATTATTATAAAGTGACATGCACTAGCGAAAATGGTTATCAAAGGTTGACACGTGAAAGATAAATAAAAAATAAAAGAGATTGGTGAAAGCGTGAAGCAACGTTTTTTCTTTTTTTAGGTTTACGCTTATGTAATATTAATATTATTTAGCCAACTTTGATTTTCTAGTTACAAAGTGATGGAGGAATAAATTTAATTAGAAAAGATACCAATGGAGAAAGTAAATAAGTTATTTACTCTCCAATACTCCGTAGATCAATAATATCTCTCGTATATATTGGTTGATTAACTGGTTTGTATATATATACATATATGATGCAAGATGAAGTACGTAATACAATTTTTATGTACAACTTTTAATATTATTTTTAAATTGTCGGATTTTATAAGATTTAATGGTTTTCAAAAAAGTTGTTTTACATAAATATTTTTTTAAAACTATTGAATCTTATGGGAATCTCCTCAAGTAATTGGTTTTAGTCTTGGAGATCCACTAAAGTAGTAGTGGATGATCTTGTCATCTTAATGATTCAAGTTTGTGACAAGGATTCGAAATGTTAAAAAGATGAAATAACATCACAAAGCTAGAGTCATCTAAAGCCTTAATTAATATGGGTCTTCTTTATCCATTCAATGGGAGAGCCATCAATGAAAAAAAAATTTAGAAAAATATCATATGTTCCCTCACTGCGGTCCAAATTTGTATCCCATTTCATGTGACTTATTAATATGGACTATTACAACAATCCATTTAAAATAATAATATAGATTAAAAAAAAAACCATAAACAAATTTGTAATCACATTCCATATTCCCACCTACCAAACGGACCCTTTAATAGAATTCAAAAATTGAGTCTTGCTATGAGTTCCACTCGAATAAGTCCCAATTTATATTCCAACTCATGTGACATGTTAACATCTATTATTGGTCCATGAATCACTAAAAAATAATTCACGTCAATATATTCCTACTCTGCAAGTTATTATATGAATTATAATGTTGGCAAGTCACATGGAACAACATATTGTAATGTTTGGATTTGGGTATGCTTGGCTGATGTATCATGATATGGATGTTCTACTTTTTCAATTGAGTGATGTGCAGAAGATTCAGATTATGATACATCATCCAAAAATTAAAAAAAAAAAAAAAAAAAAAAAATCCAAGTAGAGTATTCTCATTCGATTAATTCTCAATTTGTATCTTAATTCATGAGTCATGCTAATATAATGGTCAATGTCAACTCAGCACGCCCACTAAAAAAAATAATTCACTTCAATTTAGTACATCAAAATATATTATGAATTGGCGCATGATAAATCAATGGCAAGATGCATAGAATTTTTCAAAGGTTTAATAAGCCAGACTTTAAGTTGCTGAGGTGGCAAGAATAATTGAGAGATTAATAGAAATATGAAGCACCCTGTACTTAAATTATTACTCTCTGAGTGAGAATGGGTTCCCACAATTTCAACGCGACTCGTTTTGATGACTCCCATCATCAATTTGTAGTGATCAGAAAATCATTTTCCTGTTTCAGTAATAGCCATAGAGAGAGGGAGAGAGGGAGCGCTCAGTGTGGTCTCAAAAACACTAAAAATATGACCACAATATCGAAAAGCAAAAGAGTAATTAAGACAGGATTAGAAGCAGAGTCCTTCAATGTCTAAACTAAAACCCGTGGAATGATAGCTTGGGAACGTGGGGTTCGCGTCGGATTCACGTTTCTGTAGCTGGATTTGCGCTACTTGGGTTTTGCGCTTCCACGTCTGATTATTCATTATTCTCTCTCTCTCTCTCTCTCTCTCTCTCTCTCTCTCTACCAGAGACTATATATCTGAGTGCTTTGGAAGGTGAATGGAAGGTGGGTTGTGATGCTCTGTCGGGTTTAGATAGGGACTAAATACATGAAACGTATACATATATATAGTTATATACACATTTATATTATGGGTATCATATTCCCCTCAGAAAATTGTCATCTGGGTGACGTTGATTGATGCATTTACTTTTCTATATATATATATATATATCCACATAATTTGGATTTGGTTACCGAGATTTTGAGATAACCTTTTTGAATTCTAAAGGAATTGATTCTGATTCTATATATCTATTTCCCCTGTTTCTCATTTCGCTATTTATTCGTAGATTCGGAGTTAGTCTTGAAGCCAAAGATCATCATCACTCCTGTTTTGCTGTAGTTGAGAGTGAAAGTTTCTTCACCGACAGACTCTTTCGGTATGAGCTTTCATATGTACTCTCTGTTTCTTTTGTTTTCTGTAATTTCCGCATTCTTTTGTTTTTGAGATTGAAATTTTACATTTTGCGCTTTATCACCTCCTCTTTCAAGTTTCAAAGGAAACCCATTTCAAATTCACATATATTGTGTATGTAGAGAGAGAGAGAGAGAGAGAGAGACGTTTGCTAGTGGTCCGTTTGGTTGTTGCATGGTGAGGACCAGAGTTTTCGGTTTTTGTCTCCTTCTGTTTTGGCTTTCTGACTTACAACAACAAACAAGGTCTTCCCTTTTTTTTATCTTAGGGGGTGATATTTTGACGGTTTTGGTATCTTCTCTTGTTCCTCTGTCATCACCATCGGTGGGTCTTGGACCTTAGATAGGGCCACTTTGCTTTTACGATGTCATAAAGGTCCTACCATGGTGGACTTGGAAAATCCCAGTTCATATTGTCTTTTGTTCTCTCCTTTTGGCTCTCTGTTCAACAACTATGAGGTCTCTCTCTCTCTCTCTCTCTCTCTCGGTTTTGGCCCCTCCTTCTCTCATCGATAGTGTCATAGTGAGCCCAGCCCACGTGTTGATTTCTTGGTATGCCACATCAGCGCGCGCACACACACATATATATATATAAAATTTGGGTCCCACCAATGAGGAATTGGTAAATTTAGCTCTATGATTTAGTATCTTATATTGGAATGTAATATGTAAAAATGTTTACCCAACCATAAGATTTGGGACATAAAATTGAAACTCATTTGATGCAACATAGAGCATTTTTTCTGAAAATTTTAATTATTGTGCGAGATAAACTTATGTGCTAGAAAGGTGATTTATGTTAGGGCTAGGGCACAGAAAAATCTCTCCTTACTTGCTCTGATAAGGCAGGCTAATGTGTCATGAGTCATGACACAGGAAGATGACACTGATATGTATTCTTCATTGTACACATATTATCCATGCATCAAATTAGTGGGTGCTGGTTGGGCTGGGTGTGTTGAATCGGTGAAGGCTAAACTGGGTTAGGCTCAATTGATCAAATTATTATTTGATAATCATATATTTATAATTAAAGATATCGAATTTCAAGAATTCTGCTTCAAACTTATCTAAAACGGATTGGTAGTAATAAACAAAGTAAAAATATGACATCATTTTATTGGGTATAGGGTGATGGGATTGGATAGACAGATAATACTTTGTTAATGTGAATAGTATAGTGACAAATTGCTCAATCTTTAATATATAATAAACTCTGCTCAAACCTCAACACATGATCATCAATCACTAGATTCATTGTATTAACAGAATGATCCCCAAAAGGTTTCTACAAGCCTACAAACCGACTTTACGAGCCTTGCGATATTTGGATTCTGACCCATGGAAAATCAGAGCAGAACAAATTGGTGGCATTAAAGGCAAATAATGTGTCTGACACATTGTGGGTTATGGTTAACACTGATAGTGGTCAATGCAAGATTTTTCTATAAATACAGTTAATTTGCTTTATAATATATGATTATGATGCATTTTTTAAGAATAGTTTATGCCTGCTTAGAGCTTTTATTATAAACATTATAGGTTATACGTAGAATTTATGGCACGGTGTTGTCTTCTTTTAGGTTAATTTATAAAAGTCAATACAATTAAGTAGTTTAAGCAAACCAACTACCGTAGTTTTCTTCAAAAAAAAAAAAAAACTACCGTAGTTTGTTGTAACCTTCCGTACCCATGCTGGATCTACAGTTGTAGAAGTTACTTTTAATTACTTAGGGAACTTAGATTATAGAAGACTTCAGAAACATAGAAACAAATCACACATGCTTCAGTGGGAAAGTTGCTATGTAATAGTGACAGGTGACGTTTTTCTTAAAGAAATGATATTGTTTGATGCTGCATCCAAAGATGATTTCGAGTGTTGTTTACCTGTGAAATTGTTCTGCTGCCCAAAATTGTGTCTTGCAAATCCAATTGAATGCATCCATAGTTTGCTTAGCCCTTCAAAGAGGCCAAAGAAGAAATGAAGCATGTCATTAGCATTTAGCAACATTTAACTCATCTCTCTACACACCACAGTATATTGCATATTAAAGACAGTCTGCCAGTTTTGTTTTCACTTGATATTGATAGATGTGATACATTCCATTATATCCGACTTTGGCTTTGATCGCCTCCTTCAGATAGAATGGTGTTTTTCGGTTTTACATAAGATCGACTTCTTCACATCTTGCTGTCCTTTTTTCCCATGAAAAAAAGTGGTTCAGATTGATTTATCTTTTCCCATTCTGGGTCAAAAACAAGGGATCTGATCTTCTCTGTGTTTAACTCTTCAGACAGCTTAAATAACAACCATGAATGCGTTAGTGGCAACCAACAGAAATTTTAAGCTGGCTGCTCGGCTTTTGGGGTTGGACTCGAAGCTTGAAAAAAGTTTACTAATTCCATTCAGAGAAATCAAGGTGATTAAAGTTCTTTCTTTGTATCGCTCCTCAATGTTTCCTTTTCTTTTAGTTATACATTTATGTATTTTTGCTAGTGTGGAAAGAAAACATCTGAGAAGGATCGAGAGGATTCATGGATGTATTTTTTTTTGTTCATGCATAGTTTGACTTAATGCTGACAATGCAGTTGATTGTTCATTAGGCAATAACTGCACTATTTTAATTTCTAAGTTCATCTCATTTATAACGTTTTGTTTTCTTTCACTTGGATGTCAATATGTCATGATTCGGATAAGAGTTGTGCACTGTAGTTCCATGCAGCCCAATGTTTATAAATCCAAGATTTGGCAATTTGTTGTTCTCGGGATTTGAGTTGCTAACAACGGAGGCAGTCAATGGAAAACTATACCATTTTATGAAAATTTAACCATTATCATCTTAGACAAGCTTGATTATGGTGACTGCTGAGTCTGGCCTTAACAACTAGTATTTTTCTTGAACCGGAATTGCACCAACAAGCATGAAAATATACAAAACTCGGTGTATTTGTTTTCAAGGTTCTCTTGATTATTTTAAGCAATCCCTAGGCATTTTGACTCAAATAAGTTACAGTTTTTATTGTGTTTCTCGGTTTTCTATTACATAATACTTGCATGATTTACTTTCTTTGACTTTTTTCACTTCGCTTCACTTCTTTTGAACAATATTGCAGGTTGAATGTACTATACCCAAAGACGATGGCACTTTGGCATCTTTTGTTGGATTCAGGGTTCAGCATGATAATGCCAGAGGCCCCATGAAGGGAGGAATCAGATACCACCCAGAGGTTGTTTCCATTCTGGTGTCTGAAATCATTAGGAACAGGGGGAAAATTAAGAGTTTATTGTAATGGCTGTGGTGGCATTATTTTGATCTAATACTAAATGCACTCCCTCTGTGTTTAGGTCAGGAGACAGGAGTCTAAGGCCATAAAATCCTCTTCAATATGGCTACTAGGACTTATCTTTTTTTATTGTTCCATCTTCTCCAATTTTAATTCTGAAAAGAAAATTACAAAAACTAATAGAAAGATTGAATAAATTGTAAAATCAACATTATGTTCTCCCGTTTTTTCTCAAAGATTGACACTGGTATCTAGCTGTACTTGTTAGCCCATTTTTGGTTTCAGTGTGGATAATTTCATTGATAATGTAGGTTGACCCCGATGAGGTGAATGCTTTAGCACAACTAATGACATGGAAGACTGCAGTAGCAAATATTCCATATGGTGGAGCCAAAGGAGGGATAGGTTGCAACCCTGGGGAATTAAGCATTTCTGAGCTAGAACGACTTACCAGAGTTTTCACCCAAAAGATACATGATCTAATTGGAGTTCACACAGATGTTCCAGCACCTGATATGGGAACTAATCCACAGGTTGAGCATTGAACATTTATCTTAGTTCTCGAGAGTTGTTAATTACTGATTTCATTGTTTTAGTCATACTTACCAAGAAAGAGATGCAGTGGCTTAGGTTTCATGCTTTTGTCTTGGAGGTTTAATCAAATTTAGACTTACTGGAGTTTTTTTTCTACTTGCTGTGTTGTTTAACAGACTATGGCATGGATACTAGATGAGTACTCAAAATTTCATGGCTACTCTCCTGCAGTAGTGACTGGGAAACCTATAGTAAGTATATATATGTGTGTGTGTGTGTGTGTGTGTGTGTATAGAGGAGAGAGAGAGGACCTGGATTTACATTCTCATTATTGGTCACATAATAGTGGTTTATATTGCAATTGCGGCCATGATTTCTTGTGTATTTATTACTTATGCTAGTAGTATAGATACTTTTTCTGCTAATTGACCGGACATTTTGGAGTTGTTCTGCTTATGGTTTTTTATAATTATTGCTGAATATTACTTCCATGGCTGATTGATGTAGTGAAAAAACATGCATTGCCAAAAATGATTTGGATTCCATAACTAAGCTGCTTCTGAATAGAAGGAATAAAAGTTTACTGTTGAAATATCTTTCTCATTGTAAAACTCTCACCTCTTGCATTCTGTCGCCATTTTTCTTATTATTTGGTGGTTTTGGTTTTTAGTAAGTTTGCTTCTGTAACTTGACAATCCCAAATTCTTTACATTAGGATCTTGGTGGATCTCTTGGCAGAGACGCAGCTACCGGACAAGGAGTACTCTTTGCGACGGAGGCTCTGCTTCATGAGCACGGGAAGAGCATAGCTGGGCAACGATTTGTTATACAGGTGATTTTCTAATATAATTACTGGTGTAATTGTATATGCGATAGAGAGAGATTCACAGAAATAGATTAGGCAGCAGCTCTTTGTGAACGAGTCATGATTTACAAAAGTGAAAACTCTCTTGTTGTTTTCGACTTTCAAGTGGCAGTCGTAGCACAGAATGGATCATGAGTGAATAATTCATGTACAGTTGTTTTCCATCTATAGGGTTTCTTACAATAATGCTATATATCCCAAAAAATTGCCCCCAAAAGCCATCCCAAATCAATCCTAGCCTTCATTTATTATCAATTAAAGAATTTGCTAAAAAAGAGAAGGGTTAGATCAACCGCCACATCATTTGGGATACACTTTTGGGACAACATTTTTGGGAGATATAGCATTTTCCGGGTTTCTTATGATAACGAATCTCCTTTTCTTTTATTTTTTAACTCAGGGTTTTGGGAATGTGGGGTCCTGGGCTGCCAAACTCATCTCTGAAAAAGGTGGGAAGATTGTTGCAGTAAGTGACATCACGGGAGCCTTAAAGAACAGCAAAGGACTAGATATTCCAAGCTTATTCAAGCAC
This sequence comes from Hamamelis virginiana, assembly GCA_017140935.1. Lineage (NCBI taxonomy): Eukaryota > Viridiplantae > Streptophyta > Magnoliopsida > Saxifragales > Hamamelidaceae > Hamamelis > Hamamelis virginiana. Next base: position 439,214 of record JAESVK010000172.1, on the reverse strand, counting down.
GCCATAGAAAATCGCGGAGTTAAAGGCTTCAATGGTGGAGATCCAATAGATCCCAACTCTATTTTGGTTGAAGATTGTGACGTTCTCATCCCAGCAGCCCTCGGGGGGGTGATCAACAGGTTCTTTACATGATCATTTATATCAGAAAAGATCTTTATTCTTATTATTGGCAATGAAAAGATCTCTATTCAAAAACAGAAAAGATAAAAGCACAGAGATCAACAGAAGAATATTAGAAAAGATAATTTATGACTTTAGATATGGTGATACCTCCAAATCCAGTGAATTTTGCATCCTTTGGCTTTAGAAACCAAACCCAACCATGAACCACATGTTTACAAAACTCGCCTTCATCAATTCAGTTCCTAACTAGACACTGCTAACCAAATATTTTAGCATCCTGAATGGCCTACAAGCTTTGTTTTTTTACTGGGTAATTCTTCAATACTGTTTGGATTTGGGCAATGCGACCAAGTAGCTTCAACTACTCTTGATTTTTAGCTTACTACTTATGGCCTTGCATGGTCATCATTTGGTGAATTTTGCTTAAATTTTTGTTCTTTTTTGTCTGATTGAAGGGAAAATGCCAATGAAATCAAAGCCAAATTTATAATTGAAGCAGCTAACCATCCAACTGATCCAGAGGCCGATGAGGTTAGTAGTGCATGCTTGAAGTCTAGAGTTACAGGACAAAATAACTGTAATATCATGACCAGCATTTTTTTTTTTTTTTTTGCAGATCTTATCAAAGAAGGGGGTCGTCATCCTTCCAGACATATATGCAAACTCAGGCGGTGTTACTGTCAGTTACTTTGAGTGGGTTCAGGTATCACATTTCCATCTGTACCGACTAGATTTTCCCACAACCTTTCATTTTCTTTTATTTTTACTTTCATTTTCACTTTTCTTTACTTTACTATTGTTAGAAGGAGCTTATCATCCATGAGCACTTAGTTTAACTTTTGAGTACCTGTATCCCTATTGTGTCAAAGAGAGAGAGAGAAAGAAAGAACGAAAGAATGCATACATGTACTCCATTTTTCGGATAGAGTAACTGTCCATGAAAGGAGAAAAGAAAGTACACATAACCATACCCCATTGGTGGAGACTTGGACACTTCATCCACTTGATGTCTTGATGAGATGAGTCCAACCTCTAGGCATAACATGGCCCCCAATATACCTACTTAAATCCGTATAGCATAATCAGGGCCTTAACTTTGAACAAGTGTTCTCAAGTAATATATTGGACTTGTGGCACATGGATAGTGCTGCAGGACCCCAACTCATGAACCCTCTTGAAAGATTTTATACAGGGAGATCAGGCAATTCAGAACTCTCTCTGTCACACAAACTTTTCACCGAAAAGAAAAAGGCTCTGTTCAAATGGTCCACAATCATATCATAATTTGTCGTCGAAGAGATCTTGGAGGGAACCTCTGATCTTTTGGCCCCATGTGATTTACTGGAATTTTGAATTTTAGGCAATATTGGAACTTGCTAGTACTTCCATTTTGGTCTGGTTACATTTTTATAGATATAATGGATTTGGCGGGTGTTGTATACATTGCAGAACATCCAAGGCTTCATGTGGGACGAGGAGAAAGTTAACAATGAACTGAGGACTTACATGACCAAAGGTTTCAAGGATGTGAAGGAGATGTGCAAAACCCATAACTGCGATCTTCGTATGGGAGCCTTCACCCTTGGAGTTAACCGTGTAGCTCGGGCAACTGTTCTTAGGGGTTGGGAAGCCTGAGATGGCTACTTGAATAAAGATTAAGGCTGCAATAAGGACTTCCCCTATTTTTGTCTGCTATTAGAGCATTCTTCTTGCCTATGAACTTCTCTAATAAGGGCTTCTTTGAGCACAACCCCACCCGATAAAAAAGGCTTCGTTGCCTCTTTATGTATTGGCTTAATGTTATTTTTAGCCTCTGAGTTCCACTTCTGCAGCATTCTCCTTTGGTTTGTCTTAAGACAGATGGAGTTCTCATTTGATATAAAGGATTAGTTGAAGTGGATGAAGTTTATGTTACAATATTTATATTTAGAAAAAATTGGTAATGCTGGTTTAGCCCTAGGCCTAGAGTTGAGCATTGCAAGCTTCCTTTGCAGGCTTCCAGCCAAGGTTGATAATTTGTAGGATGTGTTTGGAGGCAACTGTCAGGGTTTATTTTCCTCATTGGTTTACAAAACAGGGAGCATCATCCATGAGCAGAAGTTTTAGTTCTTCCCTCAAAGATGCTCCTCCTACCTCACCTTAAAGCTCTCTTTGGGCCTAGAAAAGCACGAGGAAAAAGAAAAGAAAGATGCTTGCAAATGGATTTCCGTAGGTAGTAATTTTAAGCTTTTCCCATTTTATTTCCTTTCATTATTTTTTAGATCCAAACAGAGGCTATGATTTTCCAACCACTACAGTTTTCACTATCATGGTAAATTGCTTCATCTTAAAACAGGGCCAAAATTTTGTAGAGCATGCAGCAAGAATAATGCCAGGATAAGCAAACCAAAAATAACACTTAACACTTACATTTTATCCCGTTTGATTTCTGTAATCAATTTGAAAACTGGAGTTGCAGGTCTTCTTCGAGTTCTGTTGTTAAAGATGTAAAGGCATGCAAAGAATTGCATTTAGAGTGATTTCATAAATAAAGATACCAGTAAAAACTACTCACTTAATTAACAACCAAACGTCAATTTCAAAATCAACACTCAAGTTATTGATTGTTCTCTGCCTAACGCATCCTGAATGACAACTGAAAAGGAGAATAGCACTGGGAATAGTACACAATGGTGTTCTAAAATCTTCCTCTGCCCCTGAAGCCACCACCACGAGAACCTCCTCTAGGAGGGCCACCTCTGCCGCCCCTAGGACCGCCCCGTCCACGAAAACCACCGCCACCCCTTGGACCGCCCCGTCCACGAAAACCGCCGCCACCACGACCTCCGCCTCTGCCACCAGCTTGACCTTGTCCCCTACAATAAGAATCCAACATTGAAATTCAATTTGAACAAAACAAGTGCAAGAGCAAACACAA
>JAESVK010000172.1:417628-436164 GCA_017140935.1 Hamamelis virginiana | reverse complement strand
ATGGGTGTGGATAGCATGATAATAAATATATAACCAAGGCACCTAAATGGTTATCCTACTCAGGATAGCAACTCAATTCCAAGAGACCAAGAAATTCAAAATGAGCCATCTTTACAGTAAATCAACAAATGATCAGTTCTATTTAAACATGTGCACATAATCTCTTGAAGAGCAACAATCATTCAGCAGATACCAAAAACACAGAATCGTATGCAGAAGATAGACAGCATTTTGGTGTCACAACTACCAAGTGAGACTGCCATCTTGGGACAATGAGTAACCATGAATAAACATAATAGTTTGCAATATTACATTACATGAAGAGTTTCCATCATAAGAAATATGAGAAAAGGTTCAATTTTTAGACACAAGACACCATAGATAGACGATGTGGAAATTAACATCAATCCCAAATCCCAAATCCCCAACCCACAGTGTGTTGGTAGAGAATGGTTGGCAGCTAGCAGCCTTGAATTTTCTTTTTTTCTTTTTTTTTTTCCCATTTGACAAATAAAGAGGCATTTTTAAGTCCCACTTTGCAATGTGGACACGAACAACTTACTAAAACTTGACATACATGAATATATAACAATAACACCTAGCATCCAAATCTTGATTGTCACAAATTATGAAATCTTGCCGAGTGAATATTAAGTAGCCACAAAAACATACTTAGGCTGCGGAAGAAATCTTGCCAATGGCAAAAGCTTCCCTGGGTCGATGAAGAACTTATCGCCGAGTGAATATGAAGTAGCCACAATCCCTTCCATCATTTTGATCGAAAATAACTGCAATTAGAAGACAATAACTACATCACATTCCAAAACTACACCCAAAATTTCGAATCAGCAAGAAATAACAGTAACAGGACTCACAGATTCATTGATGGGGCCGAAGATTTCATCGACTTTGCCAATCTGGGTCTTGTTCTGTAAATATATTGGGGCATTAAAGTAGGGTATTTTCTCATTGGTGAGCTTCGTGACTGCATCACCCTCACAAGCATGTAGAAATGTCGAAACCTCTACACAACCAAAGGATCATTATAACACAATGAATAAAGCTTCTATACGTAAATATGTGTGTATATCAGTGTGTGAGTGTGTGTGTGTGTAGAGAGAGAGAGAGAAAATGTGCTCTGTTTGGTTGCTGTGAAAATGTAAGATAATAAAAAGAGAAATCTTACAAAGAACCCCGGAAAACAAAAACACCATTCAACTGACCCTAATACAGTTTACTTGGCTTAGTGAGATGAGTTTGTCATTTATCGGAAACAAAAACAAAAGAAAGCAATTTTTTCTCAAATTTTGTTTTCTAAGCAACCAAATGAAGGATAACGAAAAGGAAAAGGAAAAGGAAAAAGAAGCAAATAACAGACCTATGACTTCGGAGGGAGGACCTTCGTCGCGAAATCCACCACGGCCACCACCGGCACCGCCGCGACCGCCGAATCGGCCGCCTCTGCCGCCATCTCGGCCCCTAAAACCACCACCACGGCCTCCATCTCGGCCCCTAAAGCCACCACCTCTAGGAGGACGCATGATTCACAGATAGAAGCAAAGCTGAAGAAGAAGGAGAAAGCCTCCACGAAGGGTTTAGTTAGAAAAGGAGTGTGGCGAATTAGGGTTTAGGGTTTTAAGAAGCAGCCAAAAATGTATTCAATTGGACTTAAATGACCAAGATGACCCTGAACTTTATCCTAATGCCCCTAACACAATAGGCGCCTCTCTATGGGTGGTTTTTTTTTTTTTTTTTTCTCTCCCCTTTCAAGATGTGATTCAAATATTCGACTTAACTAATCCCTAATTACACATAAGGTAACTTCTGAATTCAATAATTATCAATATTTGTTGGTAAATTTGAGAGGTGTTTGGGTTTGTCACAAATTGATTGTGCATTTTGGTGTGAGATGCGAATTATTTGTTTTTTTCAAAACAGTGAACTTCACTGTCAAGCTCCTCTCTCTTATCCTCTTTCTTTTTTTCTATAGTTTTTATCTAAATATATGAATTTTATAGGACATTAGAAGAAGGAATTAAGTGGGTCAAAAAGTTGAAAGTTCACTATCTAGTGAAAGTAGACTCCATTGAACTCTCATCGACTACGGAATAATCAACTCGAATTAGTCCATTTTCTCTCTTTCCTCAACTCGCTTCTTCTCATTCCACTAGTATTTTCTTCTTTTTTGGGTTGGGGAGGGGTGTTTGTGGACCATTATATTTGAAGAATCTTGCTCTTCTTCTTTCTAGAATTTTTGCCTTTTTCAACTATTGGAATTTTACAGCGAGAGAAACTAAATTTTGCAGTGGGATAATTTGAGAATTGAACAAAATCGGATTTTTGAGAAGAGATATTGCTAATTTTTTGCTAATGGCATTTTTTGTCCAATATAGGTCAAAATGACCTGTAGCAAGAAACAATTTTCACTGGACCTTATGAGCTATATGTAGAGAAATTAAGATTTATGGCCAATTCCCCCTAAAATAAATAACTCTCTTGAACAATAAAATTATAACACTTCACCTTTCTTTCATTTATTTACCAATAAAAAAAATTGGAAAATAAATTGAGGTGGTAAAATTTTATTTCCTCAAATCGTATAATAGAAATTAAATAGTTACCATTTTATGAGGAATTATTTGTTCAGATTTGAAATTTAATGGGATTTTGTAAACCAGACCTTTAGTTTAGAGGATTATTTATTTGGTTTTTAAGTTTGAATCCACTTAAACTTATTGAACATTCCTTCACTAATTGGGGGCTATATGATTTTCATAAATTCAAGCATGCAATATTAGAGCAGGAAATGTCAAATTGATGCACACACCAACCACATCATCAAGTTGGGCACTTTTGAATGATTCAATTGGAAAAGACCAAGATTTGTTCACACCCATTAATCCAAGTGCTTTGGAGTTCAATTGACTTGGACTTTTTTAAAAATCAAGTCATATACCATCATCCAAAACAACTTTTAATGTTCGATCTATGGGTCTCTTGTAGATAATGGGATTATTTTTTTCCAAAAAATTGGATGATTTGAGTTTCGATTATCATAACTTATGACCAACGTGATTCAAGGAATGTTACTTAAACCATTACTCGATAAATTAATAAACTCAAAAATAAAATTTAAACTTGAATCCGGTTATTCTACCAGCATTTTCATTTTCAAACAAGCTTTTTATTAAATTGATTTATAAGCATGGCATGCTTATTCTTCTAAACCTAATTATTAATTTATTTTAATTAATGGTTGCAATAATTGATATGTGATTGGTGAGCATATTGCATCCCCTATAGTTTACTATTTTCTTAATTTTTTTTGTTCAATAGAGGATATCTTAAATTATTTCTCTTTAGCTCCATCTCAAACACCTAAACTCGAAAGCACTTGAAAGAAAATATTGGTAACAGAAATCGAGACATGAAGCATGGATTCTCAATCTACTCATGTTGGTGTTGATTATTTTCTTGATTAGGTCACCATCTATGTATCATTATATAGTAAACTTTATTACAATCCCAATCCTCTAAGGACGTCCTTACTTTTTTTCGTCAGTAAATAGGTATTTTAAAATCCGACTGTTGGATGGGATAATCTTCATATGAATGTCATGTCTCCCAAAATTCACAGTGATACAGCGATTGGTTTTTAAAATACAAATATTTAAACAACTGTGACAGCATCCAATAATAAATACTTTTAGAAGTGTTTCATGGACTATATTTTGAAAACCGATTATCACATCACAATAATTTTTAATAGACATGTCAATCATAAGAACATTATCTAATCCAACAATTAGTTTTTCAAAATACATGTTCTATGCCTCTGAAAACGGGTGGGCTAACGATAAGCTAGATAAGGACACCCTTACCTAATCAAAATTTATATGAGACAGAGACATATCCCCCTAAACATAGATTGTTGTTCATGACCTGGTGCAAACCACTGACTTAAGATACCTAGTGCAACATGTAGGACTAGGACAGTCCAAATCCTGGTAAGCTCTTGCGACCTGTTTTGTAATTCTAAAAAATTGGATTAAATTGAGTCCAATATCTAACTGATAATTGATTTTTGTAAACCAACTTGCAACAACTGTATTCATTCCTTATTTTCAGTACAAAACTAAACAAATTTTATAAGAGAATATTTAAGTTCATTTTGAAGCCAACAAATAGTTCAAAGCACTTTTCATAGTAAAAGTAGGAGAGATTCATTGTCAACAATGATTTGGTCAATATGCTGCTAAAGTGCAAGTAAGTTGATGAAAAGCATGTTTCATAAATATTCCAAAAACGTAAAATGCACTTCCTCTAATGTCTTGCATTTGGTTTCTCTGGAAATTTAGGTCAAGGGCTATAGGTATCCCATATTGTGCATCATGTAAACAACAATAATGTACAGTAACATTCACTGTAACAATCATTAAATCATATTATTCATGCATTTTGAACCTAATATGTCCTAAATAAATGGTTCAGACGAAACATATTGAACCATCCAGCAAAAAGTACGAGAAGAAATGCTGACAACAGAAACATCGCCAAAATCATTGTGCACGCGCAGAGAGAGAAAGAGAGAGAGTATTCATACCTACAACAGCACCATCACTGGAACATGGCTAATGGTTAATCCAATCTCCTGCAGTACTATCCAAACCTGAAAGGTGTGCTGCTGGTAAACACAAAGTGATGGTTTAAGGTTATAAACCAAGCTTGGAATACCAGAGCACAAAGACGAGTTCCACATATATATATATAGGCAAGGCTGCACTTGCTCCAACCCCAAAAAATATAAAATATATATTATTGTTAGTTCCATGTCTGTGTGTGCACGTGTATTAAACAGCAATGAAAATAACAAACCAGCAACTGTGTCAATTTAATTATGGAGGACCACTTTTCCATTAATGATAATTTAAAGCACAATGCCGGCAGCCATTGCCAGGTTACTATCAAACATATATGTTGTTCACAAACTGTTGTTTCCACTAACTCAGGTTGGTTCAGGGCACATGCTTTCCAACTCTTGCTTCTTTTGTTTTCCTCTTTCATTTTCTTTTTACAGTCATATGGGAAAAAGATTCTATACGAGAATCCTGGATTTTCTTTTGGTTGTGGGAGAAACCCACCCATTCCATAACCGAGTCTGAATGAAACCCTCTCAGATTTCAAAACTTTAACTCCTATTCCTCTTCACAATAATACCAAATATACATTCCATGCATTAGCAAACAGTTCGCCCGTAACATATCGATGCAATGTAGAGATTTTTTGACCATTTTTCCTGCACAAAGAATAGATAGCATTGTGAAAAACTAGTATTTAAGAAAAAGGAAAAAAGAGAGAGATAAAGATAAGCCTCCGCTACCACAAAAGAAAATAATCAAAAATATGTTTAAAAAACCAAACTTAAATCAAATCTATTATAAATTTCATAAAAGGACAACAAAATGTTTTGTCATTAAAGCTACAGATATAATTAGTACATCAACAGTGCAGAACCCAGATCATCTGGGGTTGCACGTCCCCTTTGATTTCTTCCATAATGGCAAGAAGTGCATCTCAAAAAAATTCAAACAAAATTTACTTGGGTGGAGAGACATGAGCACATATACTTGCCTTTACATGGGTGCTTGGAAAGGCAGACGTACGAAGAGTTTCTTGAGTTTCATCCATCATTTTACGTTTTGGTAAGCTCAATATGAAGGCTGCTTGATCAGCTGTGGCAGCCATAGATGTTATCCTGTAACCACTCTCCCATCGCCGGTGTATTCCTTCACTCGGATACAGAAAATCAAGCTCGACAACCTTGTATCAGTATCCAATAGAAGAGAGGAAAAATAAATCAGTTATTTTGGAGGAAAAGTGTCCACACATTCACAAGGCTAAGAGAATTATACAAACTTAGTAACTTTATAAAATAACCATACCTGCTGAGAATATCCAGAGTTCCTAGACATTACTACACCCCAGCGGCTGCCTGCGGTAGTCATGGATGTGACATGGAAACCTTCTTTCCACTTTTTATTAATCCACTTGAAAGGAAAGGATTCGCTCACTTTATAGGACTGCTGGGTGTAAGGAGTTCCTGATAATTAATTGAGAACACGATGAGATAATAAATGCTATGCCTTGGCCACGTAGAACAATATACAGTATGATTTAATCCTGATTAATTAAATTCGGGCATGGTATTCAATATTCAGTTCATGCCATTAAACATAACCAAAACAAACAAGCACCAAACACATCAACACTTTGTGGAATGCTCCTGGTAGTTTAATAACAATACACCAATTTAATGTATATTATTAACCACATTTTTTCTACTCTTTTCAATGATAGTTTCAGAATTTGTATTCTTTTGGAATTTGTTGGTCAGTTGACGAGATGAGGTGTGATGGTAATACTAACAATGATAGTGGAAGTTGTAGAACATGTCATCAGGAACAATTAATGGATGATTTGGAGTGTCTATCGGGTGTTGTGTGATGTATGTACACCCATTTGAAGATGTATACTTATAAGACTAGTCTTGATATGGTATAAAATGTTTAGCCAATCAAGAAATTTGTTTGTAAAAAGCCAAAACTATTACAGCACTACGATTGGATAAAGGAGTCCAAGGGGTGGGGGGGGGTGGGGTCCATTCTCTTTATTTAGCAATAAAAGGAAAAAAAATTATGAAATAAGCATAATTGAAACGAGGTTAAGATCAATGGTTGAGAATACATGAAATGCCAAAAGTAGAAATCAAAGCATTAATAAATAATAAGGCAGAGGTAGCACCAATTAAAGGCAATGGGCATAAAAGATTGATGATTGCACCAGTGAGAAGGAGAGCTACAGCTTATGTTCAAGGTCCTAAGCGTGATAGATAAGTTACTAAATCGAGTAGCATATACCTATATAATTTATTTATTTTTTAAAAATCAAGCAACATATGTATCTCAATAAAAAAAAATGGAAAGAAAAAAGGAGCATCAAGAGAAGATTCGTGTTTCAATTTATTATCAGCTTCTAAATGAGGCATGATTGTGTTTCCTCATCATTGAAAATAAACTTTAGTAAAGAAGATACGAGAAATATAATAGAAGATTACACAGATGAAAACAAAGATAGACATATATATATATATATATATATATATATATATATATATATATATATATATATAAGTGTGTTCTATGAAAGTTCTGTTCGTTAACCAACCTTTGGACATAACAACCAAAGAACTCCCATTATTTGCACCAGCTATTGAACTGATGTAATAATTCTTTTCCCACTGTTCCATAATCCAATCCTGGCAAGAAATAAAACAGTAATAAAGATGATCAGTGTTATAGCCATGCAAGAACCACCCGCAGAAGATTATTGTAATTCATGCATTTGAAAAATAACCTTATGCAGGAAGACAGCTGACAGTTCATAAACCTGGGAACAGAAGCCTGTTCCCGCATCCATGATTAGGGCCCAAAGATTTGATTGAGAGGCCACACAACTGATATATAATCCATCTTCATTACCCTTTTCGACATGCTGACGCAATCTTGAGTCTGCTACGTTGTAATGATACCTACAAATCCAGCAAAAGAATTGATTGTGCTGAGCAAAACCGAATTATGTACTTGTACTGGCTTATGCATATAACTAGTCAACTAATGTGAAGCTATTCTCTCCGAGCCAACTTCTGGACCTCACAGCATAAATTGCTTATATGGAATCCAAAAAGTAAGGCAAAAAGAATGACAATTGTTGAGGCAAATTGAAAATTTCAACTAAATATATCCTGAAAGTTCTTAGCATGCCTATTGTGGAAGGAATATTTGAGATTTAAAACCTTCCTTTTAGGAGTTGATCACGTGTTACTATATAACAACTAACGCACACAGTTTAATTACTTCCATAATATATTCAAAATGAAATACAAGAAGTGACAAATATAATAAATACAATGTTGGTTGGGCCTAAGACCAAGCCCAACTGCCCAGCACATATTATTACTCCAGCTCATTGTAGAGCCCAGTCGCAGCCCAACTCACTAACGAGCAATGATCTAATTTGTTTACAGTACCCTTTATTCCAAAGTTGCATCTTCATAACATTTTTTCTCATTGCGTAACTACCAAATTTTCTTTGGTTCACCACATCTCAAGAGAGTTATCGCTCATACATGTAGGGTGGCAACAATAAAACAGCAACACAATGGAGAAAATGAGTGATCAAATCTTTTTAATTATATTCATCCTGGTCAAGTCATTCAAGCTAAACTTGGCCTGCTACTAAAAATCTCAATCAATTATTTCTTTGTTATCAATTTCCTTCCTATTGGTCCAAGAATCGCCACCCCCACCCCCACCCCAAAAATAATAATAATAATAAATAATGTCAATTACCTGCCAAATAAAAAATTTGCCCAATGTAAACAAGTTTCACACGTGACTACAATCTTTCCATTGAATTTAATTTTTAAAAAGAGAAAAGCGATCTTACGCTCTACTTTTATTTTTCTCCAGCTCTTTTCTTCTTCTCATCACATTTTTATCCTATCTATTATTCATTTTCCACCAGTATTGTTGAGCCTTCTGCATCCTCCACGGCCCAACAAAAGATCCTCGCTATTCAAAAGTTGGGGTATATCCATCGCCTCCAAATGCATCACATATTGATGCAGCACTTTGACAGTTCCATCTGATCATCTGGGGAATTTTATAAAGCATTTTTACTTTATTCTCTAACTATTCACTAATCAATTCATTTCTTATTTTCTTTTGCATTATAAATTATTAATATTAATATTATTTTTTATTACTGCATAGATACATCAATTAATATAATCCTATGCATTATTATGCTACATCATCATAAATAACATCATAGAAAATTGTTAAAAATAAATGAAGATTTAGCTCATTTGTTCACTTTACCTTGCAATGCTATTTATCATTTTATATTTTCAATAAATCTTATCAAAGAATAATAACCTTATTGTTGTTTAAAATTTAAAATTTCAGATATCACCTAAATAATAGCGCCATCAATAATTTCCCCACTTAGATTCTATTCCTTTTTCACATTATTCACAATATTTTTATTAATAATACTTTCAAATATAAGTAGTAGGAAACATTATGGTATTCAAGCTAAAAATCCCACACGATAAAAAACATCATGAGTCAGTGACTCTGTCAATCCTTTTTGGGGCTAACAAAGGGTCATTCAAAAGATTTTTGAATTTCACTTGATGAGATTCAAAAGCTATTATACACATAAACTTTGGGTTCGCTTTAATTATTGCTTCACATTTAAGCCCAACTTGAGCTCAAAAGGGTATTGAAACAATCCCAAGCGTAACATTTCAAGAACATCATGAACTCAAGCAATGCCCTAGCTTATGCATCATCAGAATTTTAACAAGGCTGTAATGGCTCCAGGTCAGCGTTGTCACAACCAAATGAATAGCAAGGATTTACTGCTGGCAGCTCAAATTCATGGATACTATGTTACATGGAATCAGGTGTGGATGTGTGTCTAGGAGCCAGAGTTCATAAAATTTTCAAATTTCAGGATACAAGGACGCGGCTAAAAAGTATCCAAAAATTGAATACATATATGCAGATACATGTATGTACAGGAATGATCAAGTCAGCATATGCTTATATAAGATTATGTCAACATGAAGCCATAAATAATTGTATGATGCATATTTTGAAAAACTGACCATTGGATTAGACATTATACGTCTGTACTTATGCATGTCATGTACGCCAAAATCCAGAGTGATATGACGGTCAGTTTCTCAAAACTCTCACTGAGAAAAAGACTATTCATCGGTCACAGTTTTTCATAGCTAGATTTTGAAATCCTGACATTGGATCATCGTGAATTTTGGCATGCATGACATCCATAAGTACAGTATCTAATCCAACAGTCAGTTTTTCAAAATATGCATCCTACAATTATCAATGGGCTTCATGCTTACATAACTTATGTAAGTATATGCTGACTAGATCGGGACTGCATGTATGTATATTATATAAGGTATATATTATGGGGAGCAAATTTGTAAACATTATGACATTATGGGGCCATTGTCATAATAATTAATTTTGAGAGTGTAAACAAAATTTTAAACTCTAGTAATTAAAATAAAAGGGGAATAAACTGAAAAATAAAATCAAATAAAACACCAAGAGGATTTATATTCGAAAGAAACCCTTGAGGCTCTAGAGAGTTTCGAACACAACCCCCTTCTCTGGCACCCTCCAATAGCGGCACCTCATGCAACACCTTCAGTCTTCCTCTGGCAATACGGCAACAACAAGGTTTGTACAACTCTTCTCCTCCCTCCCTCCGTCCCCTCCTCCTCCTTATTCTACTTCTTCTCTCACACGATCAACAACGTCCGACGTGAAAGTGCCATTCCTGAGCCAAATCCCATACAAGTACCCGTATCGTGTGGACTCAACACGAGTACATTGGGTTCACCTGCCGAGTCCAGGTATATATATATATACATATATATATATATATATATATATAGAGAGAGAGAGAGAGAGAGAGAGAAATACAGACAAATAGACAGATAGATAGATAGATAACAACACATATGGGATGAATGAATGAGAGCATTTATCAGAAGTCAGAGCAGTTACATGACGATCTAAGTTACATTAAAATTACTAATCTCTATTAATTTGATACTATAATTGGCTCATTTGAATTTCTGAACTAAATGAGCTGTCTCATTTAATTAAGAGATTTTGAAACTTTTCATTTAGGAAAATTGTGGGCTCTGAAAGACTTTATCAAAACTTACAGAGTAATATAGTGCTCTACAGCAGAGATACAAATGGATAGATTATGATACATACTACACTACAATACATCATATATCAAAGTCTTATCATATTGAATGAAAATGTACCAACTTACCGCTGCTTCATGGGACGGCGCGCATTGTAAACTGATACCCATTGGGTAGCAGGACTGCCTAATCGTATTTTTTTCTTCGGTTGCTCATCTTCTTCCAAATTTATAAGCAATCTTCCCCGCTTTTGCCCAACCTAGTTACGCAAAAGTAGGAAAAAGTTAAGAAATCATAGCATCTTATGGGAGAGGAAAAAACAAACAAACAAACAAACAAAATCACAACCTTTAGAGCTCCATCAATTCTAATTGGTCTTAATGGCGTGCATGGTTCAATCAGGCTTTCAAAAAAAGATATCAGCTTGGAATAATTTGGCTCCTCATCAAATTTCATATTTGTCACAGCTTCAAGGAACTGTTTGAATGGGGCAGGACAAAAGCAACACATTAACTCCGGTGTAGTAGCCATTTTTTTCTTACAAACAAGAAAACTCTTGTTGTCTCCCTGTAAATATTTAAAAAAAAAAAAAAAAAAGAGGAAAAAAGCGCGTCAGATGAATTAAAACCTTGGTAAAATCAAAATGACAATACGAAGTTACAAACTCACCTGATAACCCTGCCAAGGCAACCTTCCCCTGATAAGAAATATCAATGTATACGCCAACGACTCGAGATCATCCCTTCTACTTCCTGTCCGACCTAAATGTGCATGTACACTCGCATACCTTATTGTTCCCCTGTCGAAAAAGCGAATTAATATATAATAGTCAAACGTTATTTAGAAAATACAGAAATCCACCAACCTGAATATGTCAGGCCTCTGATCATATTCGACGTGTTGACCCGATGATCCGTCTTTCCATCTAGATGCTGAGTCAAAAACAAATCAATGGCATAGCAATAGATACTAACAAGGAGATGACATGACATCTACTCAAATATAACTTGAAACCAGGGGCAGTGAACAAAATTCTCACAAAATATCCCTCCAATACAGACATGCATGGTCTTTAACATAGTGAACTATGCCTAGTCACCTAAGGTTGAAAATTCAGGGAGGATATAAAGAGATAATGATGAAAGACTTTCAGGGTGGACAACATACCCAAACCAAGATCAATAAGATATAGCTTTTTCTCCTCAGCTGTTCCAGGCTGACCAAGTAAAAAATTCTCTGGCTTCACATCTCCGTGCACAAACCTTCATTTAGGAGAATAATAATAATAATAAAAATAAATAATGATAGTAGTAACTTCATGGTACATACTGATGACAGGAGGTAGACAACGAACAAAAGTGGAAGCATGGAAATTTTTAATAGGACTTACCCCTTCAAGTGAAGTTTTTCAAGAATTGATATTGCCTCCACTGCAATGCAAGCAGCCATATTTGGTGACATCCTGTTGCAAGTGTTACAATTAAATGGGCAAGAATAATGTTTGGGAGTGTGTGTGTGCGTGTGTGTGTGTGTGTGAGAGAGAGAGAGAGAGAGGTTATATTTCTTACGACTGGCCCAAAGAATTCCAAACATCCCAAAGACTTGGCCCAAGCATGTCCATGACCTGAAACAGTTAATTTTCCTTCAGGCATGATGAGAGAGTTTGGAAGTCCTAATGACAACGAGTCCCAAATCAAAGCTTACCAGAATGTAGTAGTCTCCCTGGCGACCCTTGTAGTGAACCCATGGAATTCCATAGCATCCATTCAGAGTGCTTTTTAATCAAAAAGCCAGGTTTCAAATAATATATTTGAGATTTCTAAATTTTACCCAAATATAAACTTGATATGCAAATCCAGAGAGTAAAAGATTCTGCTTACGTGTACACTTGCCACTCAGAGGGAGGGCCATAATTGCAACCTTTACTATTACGGTGTTCAAACTTCAATGCAACCTGTAACAAAAAGGATTTGACAGCATCATCTCTAAAGTGAAGGGTATTTAAAAATAATAATAATAATAATCGATATGGGCATTAAGCATCAAATAGTACCTCTATTGCATCCGGTCCTGTTCTCTCGGTGCCGCCATTTAACCTTCTGCCAACATAGACTTGGCCAAAACCACCTTTACCCAACTTCCTTTCTATCTTATATGTAGGAGAATTACCCACTTGCACCTGCACCGAGCAACAGAAAGACTACCACCTTTGAGACATTCCTTTCATGGAACAACTAAAAACGTTCATAAATAAATAAATAAGATTATGTCAGCAATAGTAAGCTGAAAAGAGTATAATAAGCAAAATTATTCCTCTATTTGTTTTATGAATATGAATATAAGATAATAAACGAAATGGTTGTGATAGCGCATCCGCAACCAGGAATTCCACATCCATCAGCTTTAAAACTCAATTTTTAACATTTCAAAAGATACGAACAAACCAAAACAGAATAAACAGCAAACAGGTGGATACCTTATCGGGAATGGGAGTTGTGCTGGTTTCTTCCTCAGCTCCCATTATTTTCTCTGCACTTCCGCCCTCCATCGCGATATCTTTATCTGCCACCCCCTCTACTCGATTATACACTGGTTCTGCAGCCCCTAAAGCAGCAGCTTCAGGAAGAACCTCGCAAGGCGGCTCTGGGTCTAGATCTATCAACCTAATGCCCCTGCCTCTACCAGCAGCAGTCGGCCTTGTTGGTATTGCTGCTGAAGGCCCTTTTGCTAGAGCTGTGGCATTACCCCTTCCTCTTCCACCACCAACTCTCCTCCTGGTTTTATTCTGAGCGGGCAGAAGCCAATTCTCCGCTTGATCAGTCGGTTGAGCCAAAGGCTGAAGATCATCAAGCCGCTTCGATCTCCGCACTCCGCTTCGCAGCTCTGGCATCCTCACCCCATGCAATTCACGTCCCCAATCAATACCCTCAAAATCCCTTCAGAACTTCTGTAACCCAAAACAACCAAAACCCATAAGATAAACAATAAAAGAACATGTGATGTGCAAAAAACTGAAGAAGACAATACTAGAAAGTCTTTAAGATACAAACAGCAAACACACTTAAAACAACCTTACAGAGAAATATCAGATTCTAGTACTTCAAATCTGAACTAAATCAACAGAGGATCAGATTACTCCACAACCCACAAGCAATAATGATACAACAAGTGAAGAAGTTCATAAAAAATGATATACCAGAAGCTTCTTATTTTTGCAAACGTATATAGGATCAGAGAAAATTGGAAAAAAGTAAAAAAAGTCGCGTAGTGAAAAAGCAATATGCATGAGAGAACATGCTATATTAGGAAAATATTCTTACAAAATCTAAATTTCCAAACACCCAGTTCAAAAAAATGCGAATGTAGCTAAAAAAGATGCATACATATAAATCTATCCGTTGTGCATTCCATTTTTGAACTGAACTTTGTTCCCCTTTCCTAATCAGTCAGTAGCTTCAACCAAAATCCAATACTTTCATCCACAAACCCAATAAAAACGCGATTATCAAACAATCAACACAGTTTCGTAAATGGTATAAAAAAACCAACACAACATATATCTACCGGATTCAATCTGAGTAACCAAACAACATCTAATCCGATCATCGATAACATAAAAAGTCAAAAACAACTTAAAATCTTTTCAAAATCAATCATCAAAGAACCCATAAGAGTAAGAATATTCTTTATACATCAAAAACAAAACAAAAAAATTACTTACGGATCGATCGTCAGAAACTGCAAAACCAAAACGATCGGAGACAAAAACTAAAGGAATCGAGGCATGTACGCTTCAAAGCATCATCTCGATGAGCCGATCGGACTCAGATCTTCAGTACATACATCTGACATTACATATATATAGATATGCACACATACACATATATATATTTTGGGGGTAGAGCTGAAACCTGTGCTAGAGTTGAAGAAAACCTCCGCTAAATTTAGAAGAATATAAGGAAAGAAAAAAGGGTTTCTCCGATTATTGTCTAGGGTTTGATAAGATAAATTTAGGTGGAGATTTGGAGATTGTAATGTCGATGTGGGTGGTGGTGTTCTTCGCTCTCTCTCTCTCTCTCTCTCTCTCTCTCTCTCTCAATTTATATATATATCTATATATATATATATATATATTGTCGGAAATGTCTTGTGTTTTATACGAAAAAACATGGGGCATGCAATGTGGCCTTGTAAATAACCAAGGGATATATAATTTTTAAATTGTTTTAATTTTTGGTTTGATGAAATGACAATATTGTTCCTGTGTGAGTGAGATAAAAAGACGGAATTGCCCATTAAGGATGTGTTTGTTGTGTGCTACGTCATTGCCATAATAACTAGTTGTTACTTGAAAGTTGGAAACTGTATTATTATTTTTGCTTTGGTTTTTTGTTGGAGACACGTGTTACAAATTTTAGGGTTATAACAAGGTTTGATTCTATTTTTAAATAAATTAAAATTAAAACTGAATCGGTCTAGGTTATTTCTGTCAATTCCAACATAAAATTGAATTGAACTGAATCAAAATTTAAAATTGATGCAATGTACTGTCAATGATTTTCACTTTGCTCTTCTAAAATATCAATTGACACAATAGCCCCCCTTATAATTTTGATTTATGGCATTTTGTACTGTTCTGTCAATTAGCGTTTGTTTCTTCGAGTAAAAAATAATGTTACACTTGTTATTTTTTTTATGCAGTATTTATCTTAGTTGACTAATGTATCTAACTATTTATAAGTATATCGGTACAAAAATTAATGATTTTTCTCAATGTATTTTAATTTTTATGAATTATTTTCTTTATAGAGTAAATAAAATATATTGGGAAAAAAAATACTAATGTGCTTGTAAATATATTAGCAATTTAAGATAAATACTAGATAAAAACAAAAAACAAATAAAACAAATAACTAACTTACTCAATGGTACAAAAATGTCACAAATTAAAACCATAAAAGGTCAATATGTCACAATTGATACTCTAAGAATGTAGAGTGAAAAATGCTGATAGTACATTCGTAAATTAGTAATTTATCTTTTTATTTAAATGAATGATTTATAAGTAAAATTAGTAAAATGAATTTTGACTGAGTGTTGTAAAATCCAAGGTTTAAAATGAAGTTAAAGTTTTTTGGGGGCTATGTGTACAAAAATTTTAAGAAAATTAAAAGAGTTTTCAAAATAATAATCATTTTGTTAGGCTGTGAATAATTGTTGCATATTTGTTAATTATTTAAAAATAAATGGTAAAATATATCTTTAAATAATAAATATGTTCAATATTAGAAAAAATAAAAAGTAGTGAGTTTGAAATGTTCATTTAAAGCCAATTAAATATTAAAAGTTTAAGATGTAATTTCACACCTTATTAAAATGTTGGTTGCAAAAAACCTCTAATCAATGTTGCCAACCACATAATCTGCCAACTTTCATAAAAAGACTTTTTTTTTTTTTTAATGAACTTCGTAAAAAGACTTGTATAGTATCAAATGTATAGAAATGATCCCATAAGTATATGCTTGCATAAGTTTATAATGTAAATATGAAGCTAATAGATAATTGTGGACTATTGAATTATATATTATACTTATGCATATCATGTATGTCAAAAAGCACAGCGATTCAACAGTCAATTTCTTATAAATATCACTGACTCTGACAGATTTAATTGGTTACAGTTTTTTATTATCTATACTTTGAGATTTTGACATTGGATAACCTTAATTTTTGGCATACATGATATTTATAAGAAGAATATCTAATATAATTGTCAATTTTTTAAAATATATTTCACACAATTATCTATTAGCTTCAATTCATGTCTACATAAATTAGGTAAGTATATGCTTGTTGGATTGGGTCTGATAAAATGTGTGTGTGTGTATATATATATATTGACATTTTCCTAAAAGCATACGACTAATATATAAGTTGTATCGAGGTTGGACAACCAAGACCCAACAGAATATTAAAGAGGGCTATTGCAGCTTAATTTGAGCTAGAATTGATTGCATTGTCCCTTTACACCACCACTGCATGTGTCCACATTCCTTTACCACACTTATCTCGAGTCAGGATTTAATGATAATTTATGATTAGTATGGAATGAATAATATGAATTTATTTTTATTAATTAAAAAATAAAAATAAAATTGCCATATATTTATACAAGTAGAGTTAGCCGTCTCAATAGTTTTTTTTTTTTTTCAGACTGATGTGAAAGCTAATACAGCGCATTCCATTAATAAATCATGCAATAAATGATATAAAATTATCATGTCAACGTAATGTTATTGAAGTACGTGTATACATGGAACAAGTGAAATGACTACTTTTTTTTACACTCTTTTTAATAATATTTTTGTAAAACATATACTCCGAAGTCATATTTTGATAAATCTATCGTTAAATTAAATACTCTTTTTATGAATGTCATTTATGGCAAAACTCAAGCTCATCGCACACTAGTAACTATTCGATCCATAAACTCACATTTCTAATAAATAAAAAATCTCACATTTATAAATGATACAGCTCCTAATCCTTGATCGACTTTAATTTTCTGCATACATAACTTTCATAATGAGTGTATTTAATCCAACCGCAGGTCTCTCAAAAGTCAAAATGCAACTCTTGTGTTGAGTTTCTCAAAATACAACCCCTATGTTGGGTTTTGCAAAAACATTGTAAAAAATAGTAGCCATATAACATGTCCCGGTATAAATATATATTTATATTAAATTTTGATGTTGGCATGGAACCGCTGTGTTAATTACCGCAACAATTGGAGAAACAGAATTAGAAAGTATGCGAGAAAGAGTCACTTTAACAGTTATTATATGACAATTTGCTTTGAGCATCAGTCTAATAAAACCAATATACATATAGTTTTAGAACCGGTGGATAAGTGTTTGAATTTTTTTCTCGTGGGTAATGAAACAATTTGTTAAACAAAAGAAATGAAAAATGACAACTTGTTATCGAAAAAATGAATTAGAGTCATTTTAAGGGTGTGTTTGGCAAATGACAGACCTTGTATTGGTCATGTGGTTTCTGGGAGCGTGGAGGTTGGGCAAATGCATCTCCAATATCTTACTCACACGTGATATATGTTTTCAAAATTTGCGAAACATGTAAAACATTTTCAAACAGCCACCAAACCATCAGCAAGTTTCTTTTCACACATATCACTGTTCTTTTGCACAGTGCTGTAATGTTTTACAAAATAATATAGCCAATTTTTCAATATATATATATATATATATATATATATAGAAGCAATGCTGTCAGGA
Organism: Hamamelis virginiana; assembly: GCA_017140935.1. Lineage (NCBI taxonomy): Eukaryota > Viridiplantae > Streptophyta > Magnoliopsida > Saxifragales > Hamamelidaceae > Hamamelis > Hamamelis virginiana. Next base: position 418,050 of record JAESVK010000172.1, on the reverse strand, counting down.
CGTCATTACGCTTGTTATCGTAAAGACGTCCCTTTTGGAAGTCATAGGAATGATATTTTGAAAAACCGACTGTTGGATTAGATAATCTTTTTATGAATGTCATGTCTGTCAAAAATCACAGTGATCCGATAATTGGTTTTCAAAATACAGTCCGTGAAACGTTTTTACAATATTTACCATTGGATGCTGTTAAAGTTATTTAAATATCTGTACTTTAAAAACCAACCGTTAGATCACCGTGATTTTTGGCAGACATAACATACATATAAAGATTATATAATCCAACGGTCGATTTTTCAAAAATATTAAATATCTCTCCCAGTAAAGACGTCCTTACGATAAGAGTGTAAAAACGTCGTTACAGGATCAATTCCGTATATATATATATATATATATATATATATATATATATATATATATAT